>JAURVB010013289.1:0-261313 GCA_033002965.1 Piper betle | reverse complement strand
TTCATCAGACTTGACAGGCTGAAAAAGAGATTTGCTTGCATCAGTATTGATAGTAAGCTTGCTTGCTAACTCTGAGGCCAAGGAATTCGTCATTGCAGCAGGTTCGAAACCTCGATTCTCTGAAGTGAACTTCTGACCACTTCCTTTTGCCTTTCTATACTTGTTTGCAGCAAAAGCAACTTGTTGTGTTGCCAAATTTGAATCTTGGAGTAAAATCCTGGATTCGTAGCTATGCAACATTGACAACAGTTCAATATAGTTAGGTAATGGTGGTCTCAACATCATAGTAGTAAACATTTGGTAGTTTGCTCCTAAGCCATTCAGCAACCAAAACGATTTCCTATCATCCATTAGTGGTTTGTCGATTGCAGAAAGTTCATCACAAATTGCTTTGAATTTCAGAAGATAGTCATCAAGAGATTCACAATTGTCTCTTCGTAATGTTTCAAGCTGATGATGTAATGTCAACTCCCTATCCATAGTCTTTTTGTTGAAGTAATCCTTTAATGATTTCCACACATCTGCAGCTGTATCCAGTCCAACAACTTGACGCAGAATGTCCTCACTCAATGATCCAATTATCCATCCCTTTATCAATTTGTCAGTTCTTTTCCATGCCATAAACTCTCCATTAACAGCAATGGAATCAGAAGCACCAATATGTAAAGGAGAAGTTATCGAACCATCAATAAAACCAATACAATTCTGTGATTCGATCAGATTTAGAATCTGAGATTCCCATAGCAAAAAATTCTTTGAATTCAACCGAATTGTTACAAACGAGGGAGCATGAACATGGATTGGATATGGATAACGAAGTGCATTGTTTAAAAACACAGCATTTGAAGTTGATGATTGACCTGAATTTCCAAACATTGTTTGCCATTGGAGCTGCAACAATGGATCAACAGGAAACCTCGACATATCAGCAAACATTGATGAAGTGTTTTGATCAGAAGTACTCCCTCTCTGATTATCATGAGTAAAAGTATCAACTCGATCGTTTGCCATTCCTACCTTGTGTATTCAAATTAATGCAAACAGATCAAATCAAGCAATCTGATGATCAAGGAACTGTGAAGTTGAATCAACACAAACAATACAAATTTGTGATGCAGAACAATGAGTTTTCAACCAGATTAGGAGAGTAAGAGCGTCAAACCCTTTCAAAACTCCCTTTCTTGTGTAACTCTGATCTTCCACACCAGAGGATCAATCAGCAGAAGCAAGAAAACCAGTGGATTTCCACTGTGATGATGATGCTGACACAGCAAAAACACAGGCGCATTTGAGAACAGCAATTGATCAAATTGCTGTCGTAAAACCCCTGTGTTGCTCTGATACCATGTTAAGAATTGGATCAAATTGTATTCAATAATGGCATCAAGCCATTTATATGTACACAATTAGGAACCTTCTGGATTGCTTGTGCAACAAGCAACACAGAGGAAATAGCCGTTGCTACAGTAACACATACGAAAACAGAAAATTTACATTTGTTTCTATCTCAATTCTCATCTCTAATCTCATCTCTAATAAAACATTATTTACGGAGAAGAAAATTGAAAACGATGAATTAAAACAGTTGTGCTAACAAATAATACATTATTAATATTCGTACAAATAAAATGTTAGCTATAAGGAAGAGTGAGGCCCGGAAATTAGAAATGAACTTGATTATGAAAAGGAGCCGAGCACTTTTTCTGAAAGCTTAAAAATAAAGCACGGAATCTCCACTAACATGTCCTCCCTAGCCTCCCCTTGCTTTATTAATGTCACTCCTTTTAAGAGGCCAAGCCTACTTCATCATAATCTTGTCTAACCATACTCTAAGGGTGGCCTTTAGCACGCAGGATTAGATCAAAGGGAGCTCAAAAAGAACAAGCAAAAAAGCAAAAGCAAAATGCATGGTAGATAGAAAAGGGAGGATCGGATTGGAAAGAAGAAGAAACAGTGACTAAATACCAAGAATATAATTCGCCCAGTATCCCCAAAGCGGATACGCCATGTTAGAAGAGGCTTCTAGCAGGAAACTCCTTAATTATTTGCCTTCTGCATTAAGATACATGAAACGCTAAGAGATTAACCGGTGGAAAAGTAGTTATACGGTTTTTGATAAATGAATTCCGATGAAAAATTATACCTTTTTTCCCACAAAAACTTCTGCGGAAATTTTTTTTAAAAAAAATTTTGAGAATCAAGCGCTAGGAATAAAAAAAGGTCAGGTTCGTGTGTCGGTTACTGAAATTTAAAATAGCATTTGGCAACTCATGACGATTAGGCAGTCGAACACCAGTTTAGTACACTGAGTCCATCAATCAATTTAAATATAAAATATTAAACAAGGAAATCACTAGTACGTAGTTAATAGATAATTAATTACAATAAATAAAAAGATTGTTATCAATAAGATTGTACGTTTTCTGAGAGGGCCTCTAATCCCTTAAATTACAGCTGATAGGTATAACATGTGATCAATCAGCTCCTCCAAACATCCATGCCACTTTCTTATGGCTAAGTTAATGTATTGGCCATGTTCGATTTTCATACGCGTTAGACCAATTAGAAAACTATGCATATGTTGTCAAACTTGTATTATTAATTATACATATTCCACATGATTAATATATATTTTCACATGACAAACTCATACGAGGATACAATATCGAGTACAAATTGGAGCTGATACATGTCAACTAAAAAAAACAGAAACAAACCGGTCGAACAGATTATACACAGAATCAACAGAGGATAACTAATGCAAATGCTAAAACATCGAACTAAATTCACATCATAAGGAAGCTAAAAGGATAAAATGAAGCAGATGTTGATGAGAAAGCAGAGGCTTAAACGTCTGAGTACCCACCGAGGAAGCTTACCATTGTTTGTCAACGACGTCGATGCATGCTCCCAGCCGGCTGCTTGCCCACCGCCGGCGGTGAAGCGAGCGTAGCACTTGCCGAGGTAAACCTCTCCCCATGTGCTCCCCGGGCACACCCCGCGCAGCGTCTCCCGGCGTGGGAGACGCAGTCGCTGCACTCGCCGGCGGTCAGGTCGCCGACGCACTGCGCCACCCCTCTCACGTACGCCGCCTCCCCTCCCTGTACAGCTCCGCTTCCTGAGCCAGCTTGTCCAACACCTCGTCCCGCCGGGCCATCATGTCGGAGCCGTACTCGGTGGAAGACTGCGGGCCGCACCGCTTCGCCATGAGCGACTTGTCGGGAGCACCCACGAATCCGGAGACGTTGTCGTACTTGACGAAGCAGCCGTCGAGCTGGAGGACGCCGCCGGCCGCTGCGGGGCAGAGGGAGGAGGCGAGCTGGGAGACGCAGCGGCGGACACAGTCGGTGCAGGAGGAGGTGTCGAGGCCGGCGCGGCACTGGTAGATGGCGGAGAGAGGGGCGCAGGGGGAGTCCGGCGGGGTGAGGGAGAAGTTGTTGTAAGGGGAGAGGGCGGCGGAGTTGGCTACGGAGGCGAGGAGGGAGTTGAGGGCGGACTGGTAGGGGGAGCCATCGGCGTACTTGGTTTGCGAGCAGCCGCCGTAGACGAAGGCGTCGGAGGATGAGGCGGTGGGTCTGGTACTAGTGAAGAAGAAGAAGAAGAAGAAGAAGGGCGAGGAAGAGGGCGAAGCAGATGAGTGCCATGGCAACTGGCCGTCGTTCTCTTTCTCTCTGGTTTAGGTGGCGCCGTGAATGAGAATATTATGTTGCACAGGCGGATGCTCCTCTAGTTTATCTTCGTCGATATGGAGATGTGGGAAAATTAATTAAAGGCGTTCAATTAAACCTTAAATGCCTAGGCTTTGTTTGGATTGATGAGTCGGTTACATAATCGAATGGGATATTAACAAATTTGTTAGCTACTTAAATAAAATTCAGTAAGACTTAGAGGCTTGGAACTGTTGTAATTAAGAGGCTTTGCTATATTTCTTTAGAAGCACGAGTCATGGGGCGCCTTGCTAAAGTTTATGAAACAGTCTCTGGACCACTACGAGAAGCTAGCCGGAAATGGTTGTTTTATTTGTGGTGGTGAAGTTGGGGCAGCTTTTCTGCCACAGTACTCTACTAGTGTATGCCTAGCAACAAAAGAAAAGTGTATGGCACCAACAGCTGCTTTTGCACATTTTATTTCTTCTCCTCACGCTAACGGCGTAATGGGGAAAACTTAGGCGTAAAGTTACATGGTGGGAGAGGATTTTCCCCTTGGATGATAAAAATTATAATTATACAAAGTACTACAAAAAGATTACTAGGGTAATAATCAGCTGCCTTCATAGTTTCACGGCTTGCTCCTATCATTCCGAAATTTGCCCCTTTGAGCAATGGTTTGATCTTACACAAAGAATAACCGATCCGTAAAATTTTGGCTCCTCGAGGGAGCAATGCTGCCATCGTCACTTCTTGGGATGATCGGCCATGGACACGCACGGCGTCTCCATCACCGTAGAGCCAAACCCCGTTCATCCAATCTTGCTTCAATGCTGGTTCTGGATACTTAAGTTTATTCTGTAGTTTGGTTCAGGTCTACTTCGAATAAATCTTATTTGATTATAATTTATTTGGTTCGGAATCCGAATCAAATACTCGAAATCCAAATAAATCTTTCAGTCTGCCTCTCTCGATCAGGACCCCTACTGCCGCCCACCTCCGCCACCGCCTTCCCGTTCGCCACCGGCACCCAACAATCCCTAAGGCGCCTAGGACTACTCCGGCAGTCTTTTGTTGAAATGTGGTGTGAGATTCATGATTTTTTTTAATAGTTTGAATTGGATTGCAGTGTTTTGTGTGATTTTTGGTGATCATGGAAAGATTGACCTTCTTTTTCTGTTGGGTGCAATTGATGGAAGTCTTCTATGAGAAGATTGATTTTTTTTTGGAAATTTTTGTGATCTTGATTGGGGGATTTGGAGTTTTCTTTTTATATGGTGCTTTGACTGGTTTGTATCAGATTTGGTGTGGAGCAGGAGCTGCTCAAAGTTGGCTTCTTTAGGTGTTTTTGAGCCAAGACTAGCTTGTAATTGGTTCTTTGTCTGCAGTGTCAAATTAGTGGAGCCGGAGCTGTGGCAGCGGAAAGAGAAGGGACTGATTGGTGTTCTTACTGGTCGAGATGCCGAGGCTGATTCATTGGGTCGTATTTTGTCAACAGGTGAATTTTTGAAGGGCAAGGCATTCAATTCCTTTCTATTGATTCGTTTGGATTTTTGTGTGGGATCAGAGCCCTATGGGCACATCTCTCTCAGCCGAATCTATCAAACAAGATGGCAAGATTAGCAGGAGCTAATTCATTGGCATAAAAGGTGACTAATCGTCCTTCTTTGGTTATTACTCTTTTGTTTTGTTTGTTCTTGGTGTTTATTTTCGTCATCGATCCCTACAATTGTGATCCACAATCGTCATACCTGCCCTTAGCGTTCATTTTCTATATCAGTAAATACAGAGATTGGGTCATAATGTGTTAAACAAAATGGAGAATTTCTTATTTATCTTGGATGCTTACCCTAAACTAGCTAATTCAAAGTGATAAATTAACAAAGGAGAGGAAATAATTTCGTCGATAATTTTGCTCAATGATAAATATTCTAAAAGAGAGGTGCCAATTTTTCATTATGGGCAGTGATATTATACTCTGTTTTTGACTTTCAAGTTGTTTATTTTGATCCCAAATCTTCGGTTAGATCAAGATAGATTTTTATGGTCTTCTTCTTTGTGCAGTGTTTGAACTTGAAGCTGCCTTTAGGTCTGTATTTGTATGTGTTTTTTCCTGCCACAATAAATTTGTGTTTGTCAAATTACAGCTATTCCATAATCATTGTTCTAATATCATCATTTTTTATTTATAACTTATCTAAATCCTGGACCTTATGATAATTAATTGCTTATTTTGTTTATCTTACGTGAACAAGCAGAACTTATTAATGTTTATATCGATTGTATTTAATCTTTGCTACAAATTTAATTATTATTGGTTTTGTCTTAAGGAAATGCATGGGGTTCTTTGGGTGATAAATTGGTTGGATCAACCAATAGTATTATTGTTCGTATTTATGAAGAGTACAAGTGGATACTTCAACCTTCTAGAACTTTACAACAAGTTGTTAAAAGTCCAACGACTAAAGAGGACGATCACATACTAAAATCATTATACAAGAAGCATAAATTTCAAAAGGCAATAGCGGTAGAAGACATTAATTAGAAAAATATCTATATGAAGATCCTAAAGAGGGGTAGAAAGTTTTAACATATTGCTATGGTAGAAGGTAAATAATCATCGATTTCCTATTCTATCCCACATGGCACATGACATACTAGTTGTACCAATCACAATTGTAGCTTTAGAGTTGGCTTTCAATATTGGAGGACGTTTGTTATATCTTTATAGGAGTTCCTTAACTCCTAAACTCCTGAAGTGGTGGTGGCTCTAATATGTGTTAAAGATTGGATTTAACGTGAAATAGTTCCATATGAAATTAAAGAAGATCCACACGACCTAAACACATCGAAACTGGTATTATTTTTTTACTTTGTCAATTAGTTAAATATTATTGTTGATTGTTTATTTTCTTTTTTTCTTTCATACAAAGTTTGCAAGATTAACCACCGAGGACACTTCAAGGGATATATGATTTGCACCTATGGACTTGATGGTATGAATTTTGTGGCAGATGCATTTGTTTCTGAATCATTTGATATCGAAAAGAATATTTCTTTTATCGGTGATTGTTTACTTGAATTTTATGTCAGTGCTTGTGTTTATATCATTGCTTACTTTACAATACCAATGATCAAATCATCTTTATAATAATAAATTTATACAATTGAAATCATTGCTTTTTAGTGTATGACTTGCACGTATGGTTATTCTAGTTGATATGTGTATTGAGTTTTCCAATGTTACAAATCCTTCATATTTATGATTTTATCAGGCTATGGGGTTGCCGGCATTGTTCTCCCAAAATCCAAAGAGAAAGTCCTTCCAGAAAGGAGACGCCATGGTCCTCCCTTTTGGCATAGTAATGTAAAACCTGTGACTCGAGTCAGAGTTTTACTACCAGTCAGTTCGACTATCAGTTCGAGTCGAGTCAGTTTCATGAACTACGTACTGAGTCTAGGCCAGCTGTGAGTTATGAGCGATAAGGGTCAAGTATACCTAAATATATGATGATAATGTCAAAAAGATAGTAAGAAATGAGTTATCAGAATATAGAAAGTATGCACTATATTTCTTTTCATATGTTTGATCGTAAAAATAGTTTTAGGCCAAATAACACATTAGGACGCGTTATGGGATAGTTTGAGCGGGTTATTAGTTATAGAGCATGTCATTTGGAGATGTTGTTGTGCTTGTTATATTTTTATGGGATTTTTTCATTTTTTTCTAGATTTTTTTTATGATTTATTACGAACTAGTTATTATTTTAACTCGAGTAAGAATTAAGTCAATATTTATGTACGAGTTTGCCCCTGGAATGTTTCTTCTCCCTCCTGACTCTTCCTTAACCCAAACCCCATCGCCACCACCCTAGGTTCATCGCCGCCACCACCGACGCTGCATTGGCGCCAATCGACGCTGCCCCACCTGTCGTGTCGTCGTCATGCCGCCACGACCAACCCCAGCCACCGTCTCGTCGCCACAACACAAGAATCGCTCCATTAGCCACGACACTGCCTAGGTTGATTTGCCGCCATCTGGGCTGCGCTGCTGTCCCCGTGACACCGACGACCACCCCTCGACCTCCCTGACATTAACCACCTACCTATCACCACCATTGAGGTCAGTGCGTGGGCCCGATTGGAGAGACCGACTGCCACGGCCAAACTCGTCACCGTCGTCGACTGTCATCGCCGCTACTACTGTCCTCACCATCACCCCCATTGGATCGAGCTCGTCAAGCCGGTGCCAACGGTACCCATACCACTACCACCTTGTCGGTCGTCGAAAAATCGCTGGGGATCTATCAAAAAATTGATAGAATCTACCGGAAAACCGTCGGAACCGGTCAGAAAATCAAATTTGTTGGATTTCGCAGGATCTTCTATCTAGTTTGCCCAATCAAACCTGATCAAACTTCGGATGTCGTCGAGTGCCCAAATTCGAGCTCTGTGCCCACGACACGAGGTATAATTACCTCCAATTTAATTATTTAAAATTGATTATTATTAGTATAGCATGTCAGGATTGGTGAATTGTGTGTTATAATTATATAGATAAATGTTGATTTGATTAAGAATAAAATATGAAATTGTTTGATTGAGTGGTGTTAAAAATGAAAGCTAAGAAACTAATTAGGGTAACTAAGTAATGATCATGATCTAATGCAAACTAGCCTAAGTAGACTTGTTAGAATATGACATTGGTTGATGTGACTATGATTGATGCATGATGGATGTATGCGTGATATAGGATATATGACTACATCATGAGCGGGCATTAGTTTTTAATTTGTCGTGTAGGTATGGAGTAGGAGCTCGCCACCTAAGAGCGAGGACCCGATTGGAGCTTCTACGAGGTCCATTTAGGACTCGTTTTATGTTTTACGTGATTCTATTGTGTATTTGATTTATTATGTGCAAGACAAGTTAAGTGGCATTTCATCGGATCCCACTTAACTCGAGTCATTTAACTAACAATTTTCTGGATTAATAACCCTCGAGGTTGAGATCCCTTGAGTCAGTTTTCAAAATTCAAATCCACCACAAGTTGCCTTCAGGCCTATCGTATAAATCCCAACTCAAACCTATATATGTATAGTTTTCGAGTTTTCAGTGAGAGATGGAATGAGGGAAATCCGACGACCATGCTATGTGAGCGGGCACGTGCTAGTCAATAACAGGTTTGGAATTGGCGAGTGTGCCCTCCATTCTTGCGAGATCCTAATAACTCCACCTTTGAGTTCCTCAAACCCAGAGAAGTGTGGAGGTTTATAAGTATTGCAATGCAGTGCATGTCTAGACTAATGGTTTCAAAAGGTATTGAAGGTGCATGCCTAAGAGTACTCAGCCCCTGTACTCAGGGCCAGGAGTAATATGAAGGATATAGAGGGTGGAAAGGAATGAAATTGATACGAAAAGCAATAGAGAAATGGCCAAAGTATGAGAATGAGAAAGAAAGGGAGGCTATCAATCTAGGTCGATGGCTCCCATATATGCTCCGATGAGTGTTCTGTGAGGAAAATATGGATTTCTATTCAATAGGAGAGTTAGCTCTCCTATGCCAGATTGATATTAGTTATTTTTCGGACCGATAATACTCGTTACTGACGATTTTCTATTATATATGTAGGTGAGCACTTCGAGGAATGAGAGTTGTCGGGACTGCGGAGGAGCAGTATAGAAATTGTGCACACATGTACCTGCCGAGTGTATATAGTGATGATAACGTGTATTGAACTGTGTTGATGAATTTGATATGCTATAACTGTGAATCTATTATGAGCATTTTGCATGTGAAAGGAAATAGAAAGTGAAAAATGTGCAAGGTAAACTATGAAGCAAGGATAGCTAGAATGTGAGACTCTGTCTTTTTTAGGTGAGACTCTGTCTGTTTTTTCGTAAAAATTAATGAATTTTTATTTGAATTCTTTGCTTGTTACATTGTCTTATTTTTGCTTGCATATTATAACACGCATGTAGGACCACATTAGAACCCATTGTTTCTATTCATGCATTTTATGTTTGCACTTCCATCTTAAGATGGCAAGGACAAATTTGGGTCAACTTAACCGAATCTAATAGATTAGCGAATGGTTCAGTCGCTAATGATATTTCCGGGTCGCTGATGACATTTTCGAGTTGGTTTACGGGTGAGCTGAAATGGGGTGTTACAAGTGATGTGGTGGTTCAATAAGTGTGACAAAACCTTGGTTCTCTTCTTGGGTGACACCTCCAAGGGCCACTAGATAAGAGAATTCACTAACTTTTACCTCATTGGCGTTGACGTCCTCGTAACGGGCCTCTGATTCCCCATATCACCCAGAAATTGCAACTTATCGTAGACATATCACCAATGTCGGATTTCGTCTCGTCTACCCACTGACGTAGAAAAGAAAAGTCAGCTATTAGTCGCCGCCGATATTGTGGACCGTTTAAATCTCACAACATTGCATTGTTGTGCAGAAATTAAAACTATTTTTCTTATATTACAAAGTTTGATCATCATATAGATATTTACTCGAGATGTGTCGGTTGTTTGAATATTTTGTCAGAGTTATTGGTTGTTTAGATGTCTATTTGTTTTTCTTCTTTTCAAGTGTTGGGCTTTGCATAGTTTAAGTTTCATGTTGTGAGTCTGTAGGAAGATATTAACATTTTGTATCGTCTTTATGATTAATAATTTTTTGAAAGATTTCTGGGTCTTTTATTTTTTTATCACAAATGCTTGAGATGTACTCTACCCAATGTATTGTAATATATGAGCAAGTAGAGTTATTTAAACACATTGAAACTAGTTGTAATGAATTATAAGTTGCAATTCCGTTCTTGTCTGTTTAATATATGTACCTCTTGAAGAAATGAGTGTTCTAAAAGCCAAATAATACAGTAGCATTGAAAATGTATTTTTACAAACATTAAAAGAATGAAAATTTTGTAGTGCCAACAATGATTTGTAACATGCTCAACTTATTTAACTTTGGACAATAAACCAGTTCTATGAACTAGGAAATGAGAATGTTGATTGGATATGAAAACCGTCATTTTGAAGATAATATATGGCTGTAATATGATCTTAACTAAGATTAATAATTTTTTCCCCATCTTACTACAAAATAAATTTATATATTGTTTTTTTTTTTAAAAAAGGTTGAACCTTTTGGACGGGCATCGTAAAACTAGTAATAACAAAATGTTGGCTACTACCATTATTCACAAAATATTCACCATTATTTCAAGCAAAAAAATATTTTAAGAAATCTTTAATTATTTTGAGCAAAAATATATAAGTTGATAATAGACATATGAATGGGCTAGATATAAATTCAATTATATAGTAGTAACACAGTAGAAATAAAGAAAAATAGTGACAATTATCATTTCGGGTTATTCAATGAAAATTTGATTAAAACCAAACCAAATTAATTCAGTTTGGTTGGTTCAGTTATAAGTTGCAATTCGGTTTCTGTTTGGTTAGCCAAAGCCCATTTCGGTTTGTTTGGTTTACCAATTGGTTTGGTCTCATCCAAATCAACCGATTGATTAGGCCTAATTATTGTTGCATGCAATGGACTTTGTTGAATCATCTCAATCGTTAAAATTAACTGCAGTCTAGATTTTGTGTGAAGTAGAGAGCACAAGATACGAGGAAAGTTGGCTTTAGGGGTGCTAATCGGGCAAATTGAATTGAGTTTTGCTAGGCTCAAATTTAACTCGTTTTATTTCGAATTCGAGTCAAGCTAATAATTGCATTCGATGATTTGAGTTTGAGCTGACTTGATTAGTATTTATTGATGTTTTTTTCAAATAATTCATACTAAATTTTATTTTATAAATAACATATCTCAACTTTGACATTATTGTGAATAAAAGATAATGTAATCATGTATAAATTTATTTAAACTTATTACATGTGATGATATTTTATAATCCCGTTATATTTACATGAAAAAATTTTAGATAAATATGGTGAAAAAATTTTAGATAAATATGGTTTAAAATGTTATTTTTTATATAAAGTATCGAGCTTTGAATAGAGCCGAATTGAGCAAGTAGAATTTGGGTCCGATTCATTTAAGATAGAGTTAAATCGAACTTTAAACAACCCTAATTGGCTTGCATGGAAATTACATATGCACTGAACTGAACCGATCGACCCAGGTTGGTTTGGTTAATTAGGGGAACCGGCCGAGTCAGCAAGTTCACGCATTGCTGTCACAAAGAATCGGCTGGAGCAACACTGAGTTGGTGCCGGTTTCTTTACCCACTTTCGCACGCTGAGTCAAGCTCTGGGGCCATCTCAATTGTTGCTTGTGGGCTTCAAGGCTTTACGTGTCATTTATAAGCAATGGGCTAGACAACTCTCTCTAAATTTATGGACCTAAACCAATATTGGTTGATATACGATGTTCCACTAGCTATACAATCTAAATGGCAAATTTGTTTATGGTTTTAAAGATAATCTAAATGTATCAATGATTGTGTACAGCTCTAAGACCATTGCGATCGGAGCAGTTAGCTGTATATTAGCCAAAAATATTACTTTTTGAAGGATAAATAAATATTATCTAATACTGATTATATTAAGGGAGTGATTTTTCTCGCTGAGTGTTTGTTCTTATCTCTTTGCTCTTTATAAACAGGTGTTCTCTTTTGCTCTTTATAAACATGTATATAAAGTTACTTTTATTATGACTCTTCAAAGAGGCCTCAACTTTTAAAAAAGTTAATTTGTGACTCTTCAAAAAGGTTGTCTCTTTTAAAAGATTGCAACCTTACCAAAAATTGAAAACCGGTGCAACCCCTCATAAAATAATATTCTTGAAGAGAATTAGATTTGTGGTGTCAAATGCCATAGTAAATATGCTCTACGAGGTAAATAACTATAGTTCGTGGAGTTTAATTAATTGTGATGGTTTAAGCCAATAACGAGGTTCCTATAGCGGTACAACGGATTTAAGGTAACACTTGCTTATGAAATAAAAAATGCACTCCTTATATTTGAACTCCGATTGTACTTCATTTAAACGGATGTAACTTTATAAAAACAAAAATTATAAACGTTGATCTTTGTTGCTAATAAGCAGCCAATTAGCGTATTTCTTAATACGACAATGCACTTCTTATATACGGACTCAGATTGTACTCCATTTAAAAGAATACAACTTTATGAAAAAAATTTTATAAATGCTGATCATTTTTTCCAAGCAGTTCTCAATTCTATCTTTACTATTAATCCTTCCTTATATATAAATGGGGATGTCTAAACAACTCACGATCACTCTCACAATCTACCTAATAAAATAATGCTACATTAAGCTTATTTTAACGGACAAGTCAATACCCATTTTTAAACATGTATAACTCTTTTTTTACAAATAAGGAATACTTAACACATAACTGTATGACCATTCCTTGAAACTAGTGACTCTCATATTTTAACCAATAAAATAACATTACATAAGTTTCTTTTATGAAAAAAGTCATACTACTTTACAAACAGAATTGAACTCTTAATTGAAAGAGGATATAGCACTTCGTGTGATCGAATGATTCTTCCATACTAAATAACAATCTTCTTCTTTCGTAATTTTTTGAGATTACCTTCTCCTTTTCTTAAAATTTTTTTATTGCCACTATTTTTTGTTTTTAATATTTAAAAATAAATGTACTGTCCCATTATATTTTAAATTTTAGTTCATTGTTCTTATATTCGTATATACAATACATTGTAAATGGGTAAAAATATTAAAATATCTACCATTATTTATAATATGTTTGGTCTGAGTTTCATAAAAGTTAAAAAAAAATTAAAAAAATTAGTAAACTATATTTGTAATATATTTATACTGTTCTAAAGCAGATTTTTTTAACACACCTCATAAGAAGATGAAGCAGGGTGATCTATTCATCCTAATCCATTCATTGTGTTTTTTTAGTCAAAAAATATTGTATTAATATACACTCATACAATTTCAATTTATATATTTTATTTTTTTCCAAGTTTTTAAATATCTTATAATTATAATATATATCTATATATAATATTTATACGATATTAATTATTCTGGTCACCGCTAGCAGCCATTTTCCCTTGTGCCGGCGAATCCGGCCACATTAACTAGTGCCGCCGTGGATATAAGAAAATTTTTTTGTGGCTTTTATGAAAAGTTTTTAGACCGACATAAATAATGTACTTTTTGACTTGTGAGATTACCGTCCTACGGGTGTATGCCACCCATAGTTGAAAAATCGGCCGATTTAAATCGGATCGGCGTCGCGCCGATCCGATTTCGGGGCCGACTCGGTCGGCCCCGAATCGGGTCGTGAATTGGCCCGTTTCGGCCGATTCCGACCGATTTAAATCGGAATCGGAATCGGCCGATTTAAATCGGAATCGTTTTTTAAGAAATTACCAAAATACCCTATGTATAATTTTTATTAAATTATTTAAGCATGGGCAAAATGGTGATTTGGATTTAAAAACTTAAATCAAACCCTCTCCCCCCGATTCCTCCGCCGCCGCTCCGCCGCGCTTCCGCCCGATTCCGCCGCGATTCCGCTGCGATTCGGCCGCCCGACGCTCCGCCCGACCTTCCGACCACCCCACCGCCGTCCGACGCTGCGCCCGTTCCGAACTCACCTTCCGCCGTCTGACGCTTCCACCGCGATTCCGCCGCGCTTCCGCCGCGATTCCGCCGGCCGACGGTTCGCCCGACCGGGCTGCCGACATCGCCGCCGCGAGGCTCGCCGCCGACCGGGCCGCCGGCGGCGGCGGGGGTAGAGAGGGGAGGGTGGCATTCTCGTAATTAAAAGTTGACTCGAGTCTAACCCGAGTCAAAAATAATAATTAATTCTAAATAATTTTAAAAAAATCTTTAAAAATATTTAAAAAATATCATAAACTATAATACATAGAATAATATAAAAATAACATCAATACCCAATTTTAATATATTTATATTGTAAATTGTCAAATTATTATATATGACCGATTAAATTAATTTGGACCGATTCAACTGAACCGATTCTTGGCCGATTCAGACCGATTCCGATTCCGATTCCGATTCCGATTCTATGGAAAACCGATTCCGATTCCCGATTCCGATTTATGCAACCATGATGCCACCTCCATATCTGGACTATCTTTATGACTTAACTCATTCTTTCTCATTTTAATTTTTTTTAATTGTATAAATATATATATATATATATATATATATATATATATATATATATATACAGGCATATACACCCCGGCCAAATCGTAATATCACTAGTACTACCCACTTTAAACTTCTCAATGAATAGTTAGGGAAGGGCAATAGTGAAGTGGGTTCATTCATTTTCATAAATGTTACGGTCAGTTTTAAATATGCGAGGCAATTAGTCCGTCTCGAGCATTTTCAGAAATGTTACAGTCAGTTTTAAATATGCGAGGCAATTAGTCCGTCTCGAGCTAAACATTAACGAATTCATTTGTTCAAATGAATGCCATATTACTTCGTGTGCATGCCAAAGTCAAAAGGAAGCCTACGGCAGGCTGCAAGACAAGTACCTGTAAAGAAACTAAACTACATACGAGACCTTGAAGTCTTTCTTATTTAATTAAGCCATCTACCTACGTGTCCTATATGTGAGATCCTTCTTTCAAGTTTTAACTTCTAAGTTGAATACATATGCCAACTGGTGTCAATATCCAAAATATTAGATATCCTTGTATTTATTTACGATCCCTCGTCCGTGGGGCTCCCCTCTATGTGCTCACCACTTCAGATTGTAAAAGAACAGTGGGGATCCACCAGATCGTGATCATCACGAGAGCTAGCTGTCCTTTGATCAAAATTGGGGACGAGATTGGATATCCAGCAAATCCGATGTGAACTACCTAATTTATATGCCATCCAAAATGGTTTCCGATCGTATTTGAGTTTGGACTTTGTAAATATATAATATATTTAAAAATATTTGGATCGGATATTAATTTAGGGTAATCCGACCTATATCCGATCTAAATAAGTGATATTTTATAAAATTATATTTTGAAATATATAAAAATAATAATAATAATATTTTTTTACTTTATTTTTATATTAAAATTTATATTATTTGTATTGTTTTAGTCATCCGGTTAGATTTGATAACAATTCTAATTACACAGATTTGGGTGGAATATCAATATGGTAAGAAAATTGGATATAATGTTCGGATTCGAATTCAGATTTTTAGATTTGGGTTAAATTCGAATAATGGCCATAGCCAACCTGACCCAAACCCTTCCCTAATAAAAACAAATAATAGTGGTTCATTTCATTTCATTAGGCTCAATAAGAGATTTAGAGTTAGGTTATATGATGTATGTATGAAACAGAATCTCTTCATGGATTTTATACAGCTTTTTTTAAGCGGTGTCAATTGTCATGCCACGACTCGTCTTACATTTCTATTACAGTGAAAATTCCAAGTATTGTATTACAATCTATAAAAATCAAAAGCCTTTACGCTAAAGAGGGAAGTGATCATTATAGCTTGATGGAAATCAATTAATAGTAGTTCATTTCTTTTCATTAGGCTCAATAAGAGATACAATGCTAAGTGATTATATGATGTATTTATGAAACATAATCTCTTCGTGGATTTGATACAGCTCTCTTTTAAGTAGTATTAATTGTCTGGCGGCGACTCGTCGTGTACTTCTATTACAGTGAAAATTTTCAGTATCGCATTACAATCTATAAAAATTAAAAGCCTTTAGCGCTAAAGAGGAAAGTTATCAATATACCTCGATCAAAAGTAATTAATAGTAATTCATTTCTTTTCATTAGGCTCAATAAGAGATACAGAGATAGGTAATTCATTTCTTCATGGATTTTGTACACCTCTCTTTTAAGTGGTGTCAATTGTCACGCCGCGACTCATCTTTCATTTCTATTTCAGTCAAAGTTTTAAGTATCGCACTACAATCTGTAAAAATAAAAAAATTTATCACTAAAGAAGGAAGCTATCATTATATCTTGATCGAAATCAATTAACAGTAGTTTTTTCTTTTTATTAGGTTCAATAAGAGATACAGAGGTAGGTAATTACATGATGTATTTATAAAACAGAATCCCTACATGGATTTTATACACCTCTTTTAAATAGTGTCAATAGTCATGCGGCGACTCGTCTTGTATTTCTATTACAGTGAAAATTATAAGTATCGCATTACGATCTATGATGCTTAAAAGCGTTTAGCGCTACAGAGTGAAGTGATCATGATTGATACCTTGGTCGAAATAAATTAACAGTAGTTCATTATGAACTTTTCATTTGCTTCAATAAGAGATAGAAATAGGTGATTATATAATGTATTTATGAAACAAAATCTCTTTATGGATTTTATACAGCTCTTTTTAAGTGGTATCAATTGCCATGTTGCGACTCGTCTTGTATTTCTATTACACTGAAACTTTTAAGTATTGCATTACTATCTATAAAAATTGAAAGCCTTTACCGCTAAAGAGAGATCTGATCATTATACCCTTGACGAGATATGTCACGGATGTCAGAGTACTGGTTTAATGCCCAAACAGAGGAGTTAATATAGACGAAATTTCAAAAATATTGAAAAGACCATTCAATGTTTACGAGTACTGTTTCAGGGGTGCTTTAAGGCTCTTACTATTAGAGTTTCAATTTGCGTTGAAGTCGAGTTAATGCCTATCGTTATTTTTCTTGTAAGCTTCAGTTTCCACCCGATACATGAGCAAAGTCTGATCCCGGCAGTGGCACACTTTCAAAATAGTTTGGTGTGCCCATGGCCATGGACGTAGAATGGATTTTTAATTTCCATAGAATGGATAGGGCTGACTCGAGTTTCATTTCGCCCAACTTGAATTAAGCTGATTTGTTAAACGAATCGATGTTCGAGCTATATAGTTTCAAGTCGAGTTATTTTAGTCCGATTTCAAGTCAAGTCTGATCGAATTCAAATTGGGCATCAGTCTTATTCAAATTTCATCACCATAAATTTGAAAATCTAATTTATTCTCTATGATATAATATTTTTTTATAAAAATATAAATGACATTTTTCATAATTAATAGTAATATAATAACTATTGAATTGTTTTGATTTATTTTTATACTAAATTTTCATTTTTAAAATTATGTTATCTACGTATTGTTAAAGAAAAATAATTACTAAAAGCTTATATTAGACATCGAGTCAATTCAAGTCAAATTTTAAGCTATGTCTAGTTTTTTAGAGTTGAATCAACTCGAGTTTGATATAACTCCAAACTGGCTCTATTGTAACTGAAGTTTAGTTAATTTTGTCAAGATTGAGTTTCAAATTAAGCTTAAAATTAATCGAATTCAAGTTAAGTCAAATCGTATAACAAAAAATCGCAAGCTAGCTCGACTCATTCCCGGTCCTAAGCATGGACATACAATTGTACAAGCCAACTACGTTACATGAAAGTGTGATTAAATAGCATGAATTTATAACTCCTGCATATGCTTATGCAATCAATTCTGTAATAAAAAGGCTTGTGATCAAGTAGCAACAACAGGCAAAGTGAAGAATTAATTAAGAGAATCATAAATTAATCAAACATGTGAAGCCAACTAAGAGGAATAGGGCTTCCCATTCATTTGTATTAGTGGAGGCGGCAAAATGTCACTTAATTAGCAAAATGGAAATACAAAAGACTAACAGACAGTTAAACCTATAAAGCTGATCAAGAACTGGGGTTTGATCCCCATAATACATTTACACTTTTAGATGAGAAATCCTAAAGCAGATCGATCACAAGGACATAACACTACCACCAGTCTACATATACTCCGACCCCCACATCCTCAAACAAGTTACATCATTCACTAAACAGCTCCATTCATGTCACCACCGTCACTGACTCACTAACAACAACATCACCAGAAGGAGCGGATCTATCACCTGCCTCTACCAGGTGCTGTTCCCCTGGACTCATGTGACCTCCGCCAACTCACGGTCATCTCCGGCCACTCCGTGTCCCAGGCGCCGCTCCAAATCTCGCTGAAGGCCCGGATGATGACACCATGATGATACGGCGAGTTCAACGCCAAGAAGCAATTGAGAAGCTCTCTTAGATCCGCCTCAGCGTATATCTCCTTCTCCAAGATCATCTGCAGCATTGACTGTCGGAAGTCGAGGTAGGGGTCATCGGACTCCTTCTCGACCGCCACACTCTCGTCGATCCTCGCCCGCCCCTTGGGCGTGGTCTTTCTCGAAGAAGAAGAAGAAGCCTTCTTCTTCTCAGCGCTGATGTCGGAGGAATAATGCGGAGAGAAATCGGTGCTCGAAGATGGGCAGTCACCGTTGACGGAGGATTGAGTCGTGGCTCTGTCCCATGAGCTCCACGAGGACTGGTAGAGCTGATTTGGCTTACCGAAAATAGGGGCCAAGCTCTTGTGCCGTCGCCGGAGGAAGCCAGCTGCGATTTTGGGCCGGCGGCAGCTGCAGCCAACGTTCACTACAACCGATGTGGTCCGGAGCAACTTCTTCCTGGTTGAAGAAGACATACTGTGAGACCAAGTAGGGATATGAAGTGGTATGAACTGCTTAAGTAGGGAAGAATAGATGGGTGATTGTAGTGTGGGTGAGTGTTGTGGGAGTCCTTTTTGTTTCTGGTGTTAATCTTGCAGTAAAGGAAGGGTTTAATTGAAGGGAAGTGTGAGAGAGATGGAAGAGGTTCCATTTAACGGTGGTGCATGTGATCTATCAAGCAAGGGGGACCTTCCTTTAGCTTTAATGGAGGTTGAAGCCGTTGGAATGGAGCTTGGTATGTACATGAATGTATTAGGTGGACATAGACACAATGTTTTGTGGAACATTAAACAATGATTGATAACTGCTGATCTATTGCTTCATCTGCAATCTGCAAGGCAATCTTTTTGTCACTACATGACAATTTTGGGTATAAAACGTCCAGAGATGGATGATCTGCGTGGACCCAGCCATAACACTTGATTGACACACGAAGAGATAAAAATCATAATTCCAAGCATTAAGCTTTGGGTTTTGGTCAATACTTATATATGTATAATGGCGGTCCACGTCTCAATAAGAAGATTACCTGCGTATTCCCACTTCCAACCGGCTTCTGGAAATATTTCCGTGCAACCCATCGTTTCTATTGACACAAAAATTGAGGGACGGCAGACACGCATTGGGATTTATTTTATATTGTCAAATTAGCTTGTTGTGGAGGATTGCCTAATTGCATGGCTTTGTGCAATGTGCGAGCCACGTCGGTACTCGGTACTCCCATGGTCAAACTGTCACGTTAAAATGTGTTAATTTGGCACGCGGAGAGTGCCAGACGAGCAAAATTATTTGTATCAGAATCTGAACGGTTGCACCACCAGCTTCTACATGTGGAGAACTACATGGTATGATTTTAATATCAAAATCGACTTTATAGAGCTGACATATATATAATATCCAATTCAGAGTCCACGCTTCAGACTCCTGAGACAACTGAGAAAGACAGAGACAGATTCTCTGGCCAGCCCAGGGGAGGCCTGAAAGGAAGCAACTTACACGCTATAATAACATCATGTTGGACATTGAAAAGAGGGTGGTAAATTTTCAATTCAAGGCAAAGCCGAGCCGATCGATTCATCATTCATGTTAGATGGACGCCACGGTGATAATTTCCTACAAGCTTGCGGCAACACTGCATGCGAGCTATTCCACGTCTGGCAACGTCGGGCTCTCGAGCCGATATCGCAAATAGCTCAAGCTTGGGCTCGGGTTTGGCTCGCCTCATGAGAAATTGAGTATAAAAAATATGTGTCAAATTGGTTTTAAAAAAAGTCGAATAGAGCTTAGAGTACTCGTTATAAGCCACTTGACAAGTGGAGCTAGGGCTTGTGACCTGGTGAGCGGAGCCCAAGCTGGGCGCCCCTTGCCATGCATATTCTACAAAAATAGACGAGAAATAAAAATTAAAATCGACCATAATTAATATAGCGTTTCCCTTCTGTGGCTTTTTCCCCCGTTAATGCAACCAATTTTAAAATTGAATAAAATATATAAACAAAGAACAGTTTATGGACGTGATTTTTGATGTGCAGCCCTAATTCTCTGATGATTAATGGTGAAAAGATTTATGTCACCTGGAGGAGTAGGAAATGTGTGCAATTTTTTTCTTCATAAAAAAAATTGATTAATTTTTTTTGTTTCTCGTATTTTTCATTCTTTAAGGGGTTCCCCTTGGCCCATTTGGGCTCGATCACCCACCAGGCCGGGCCGGGCCGCATCATTTTCGTTTGGATGCTTTGATCCAGCTCTATTTGAATGTACGTCTACTGTTTGAATGTATATTCCGTGAATGAAATCATGTAACCTAGTAGTCATCCCCTTCCTTCCATTCATTATAGATATCTTTTTTGCATTATTTGTATTCAATATTTTTTATTACGAAAGTTTTAACTCATTGAAGAGTTTAGGGGTATAAACAGCCATTAATAATTTCTGTTTAGGCGTTGGCCAATTATATTGCGCTATAATGCACCAAGGTGAACTAAGAAAAATCCTTACCATGCATCAAACTAGAGCCATAATTGGAAGGTTTGCACACGATGAGCAGTTGTGGTCTTTTAAATCTCCAGCTAGCTAGTCCAATTGTAAGGTTGATCAATGTATATCTAGCATTCCAAAATTTAACACGCTTCACCAATTACTTCTCAGCGCCATTGATATTATGTGATAATTATGTGGGTTATGCCACGAGCAACACTAAATTTTATAAAAATTCCCGCTTCCTCCCTTGCTTTTATCTTCACGAGGTATCATGAGAGCTAGCATAACTCAAAGATATTGATCATCACAAATAAATTTGGCCGACAACTCGAACACAAAATGTAATGAATAAGCTAGCTACATACAATCATGATTGGAGCGTGAATTTGAGTTATCCAATCAAAAGTCGAAGCTCCAAGGATAATTGATATCAGTTGGTTGATAACCATGGCCAGAGTTGCAAACGAGATCGGTTGGCTAGCTAACCGAAACTACCTCTTACCTATGATCTTCATGAAATGTGAAGCATACAAATTGAGAGGAGCTAACCTCACCCACTTTCACCAACCATAACGACAACTTATCCAACCACAGCATTCTACTTCTTCACTTTCAGATTGTTGGACCCTCTCATTCGTTCACCTCAATCTACCATAAATGCCATAAACTGCAATGCATGCCATCTTATTTATGGTTCTTTTAAAATGAAGTTAAGCAAAAGTATTAACGCTATCGAGTCCATATTTTCTGTGAAGTCTTCTCGACTAACAAGGTCCCAAGAAACCTTGAAAAATTTTTAAAAAAGTTGCAAAGACCCAATAGAGTAATCCGTCCCTTGCATATGGATGGTAACTATAATGCGTCACTTTGGTTGGATGTTAGACTACCCAAGCCTAACAATTGAACCTTACACCTAATTTACATCCAACGCTACTAACACAGGTTGAGGGCAGAGCTTATTCATTGGGTAGCTAGTCAGGCCCTTTATCCACTTGGTCATGGTTAATTAAGGTCAAAACTAGTAAGTAATTCTTTCGTGTGTTTAATGATCGATTAAGATTATAATAAATTCCACATCGGGAAACAAGATCCCACGTCGGGAAAGAAAATCACGAAGCTACATATTTGACTCTCCCCCACGTTCACAACTCCTTAACTGCCAAACCGCATACTTGTTCCGGAAATCTGAAACATAGCAAAAGAGGCGGGGGAATAACTAACCATCTCTCCTACTCTTCACTCCCGCTCCCACTCAGAAGCCAAGGTTGCCATACACAGAAAAAGTTAACCATATCCAATAGAGGTTTGATTGGTCACTTTCAGGAAAAAAATGAGGGGGAAGCGTCTAAGTCAAGAAACTTCTTCCTCCCTCCATGTCTACAGACTATAAATACTAACACACTTGTAGTAGTAGACAGAGAGGGAGGGAAACAAAAGCATAGTCAGGTCCCTTCTCTTGCACTCCTAATTCCTGCTTGGGTATCACGTCTTTTGGAGAAATACCCGCAGCTGCTCCACCGCTCGAGAGGTGGGGAAGAGGGATTTGTAGAGACCCTTTTGCTGTTGGATGCAGAGAGTTCCTGTTGTATGCGGAGAAATTTATTTGCCATTTGGGATCGGTCATTGGCCTTTGAAATGGGTTGTGTTGATGACATGACCCTGCTATTTCTATTTATGCTGGGTTTGCATATTTGAAGGAGTCGACATTGCATCAAGATTCCAAATAAAAAGGCAGCTGGAGAAAAAGGAGGAAGTTCAAGCAAAGAGATGTACAATACGATCCATGTTCTGGGCTGTATTTAGAGAAGGCTGTGTTTTATTCAATTTTTCATTGAAATTCAACGTGAGAAAGTTGCATGAAAATCAAAATTTGAGAGAAAGGTTCCTTGGCACCAGAGCATTTGATCATCGCCCTGTTCTTGCGGTTAACTGATATTGTGTTGGTAACATGCCTAAGCAATGTCTAACCTTCTCCTATCCGAAAACATTTTTATGTGTTCATTATATATACTTTTTTCTCAGTCTATGTATTATATTCTGCTTTTACTTTTATCTTTATCCTTTTGTTCTGATTGCTTGTGTGCATTGTATTCTATTTCCAGAACTCTGGCAATTTCTATAGTAGGGATGTGTTTCAAGAATGCTAATATTACAAGTCTTTACGTTGATTGGATCAATTGACTACGTTTGCTTTTAACAAAGAATTATAGTCCTGCCTCTGAATGCTCTTTTTCTTTTCCATTTGTTGCAGGAAATTCTCAATTAAAAGCTGGTCCAACAGATATGTTGGGAGATTTTATCACAAAAGCACTTGTGTATGATGCATATAAAAGCTGCCTTCCATTAGATCATATTTTATCAATGTACATTGTTCTCTCTTTTTAATAATGTCTGTTTCTAAATTTTGCAGACTTTTGTTTGGATATACATATCCAGCATTTGAATGTTTCAAAACCGTTGAGAAAAACAGAGCCGACATTGAAAATTTGAGATTCTGGTGTCAATATTGGTACAAAACTTCTGCCTATGGCCTATTTACAAATGCACTTTCTCTTTATTCAGATACGTTGCTCTAAATTGCGATTAACGTATATTCCTAGCTTGATTTCTCAGTTGTAGGATTCTCCTCGTAGATTGATTCTTATATCAAATAACCCTTTTAAAGCGATGAAGCACTCGGCTTGATATAAAGCTTTAATGTGAACAGTGCAAGTGACAAAAAATATAAGACATAAAAAACGATAGGTCATTTATTTCTAGGGAGGTGATCAATCTCCATGCTTGTGAATCTCATTACTATTTGCAACGGCTTGAAAAACTAGTTACTTGAACATGTGAGCCCAATTACTTCGTATTTTATATGTGTGGTCTCATTGTGTAAGAGCTAAAATTTTCATTGAGGACAATAGCAAAACGCTCAAGTTCTTCTCGACATAACATTTAATCCATTTGACAATATATTATTTGATTGTCATTGACAATCATGAAGAAAAAAGAAATTAGATTGTTAATTGTTGTTGGCTGCGTAATCGTTGCAAGCATTATTTGTGGGTAGCAATGCATTAGTTGCTTAATAGCGTATTTTACGTTCTTCCAGGATTATAGTGGCAATAATTACAGTGTTTGAGAAAGTGGGAGATGTCTTCATTTCATGGTAACATTTTAATTATCACAAGTCTTCCACTACTATTTTGTTTCTTTTTAAGACATTAATAAACACTTTGAATTGCTTTGAACGTTGAAAGGCTGCCGATGTATGGAGAAGCGAAGCTAGCATTCATCATTTATCTCTGGCACCCGAAGACAAGGGTAATTGATTATATTGCATTTATTTTTTCCCAATATGATAATGATGCTAGTGTTTATAGAAATTATTGATATTTGATCGAATTGCAGGGAACCACCTATGTATATGAGACCTTTTTGAAGCCTTACGTTGTAGAGCGGGAAACAGACATTGACAGGAGACTACTCGAGATGAGGGCCAGAGCTTTGGACATGGCTGTGCTGTACTGGAAGAACATTGCAGAGCAAGGGCAGACAAAATTCTTCGAAGCTCTTCGGTATCTGGCTTCTCAATCACACAGAGCATCCCCTGTTTCCTCTGAGGTGATGAAACAAACACAGCTCCGCTAGCTCTCACCTGCTTTGTGAAGCTTCGTTTATTTTGTAAACACTTTTTTAGTATAATAACCTTGTGACGTTGGAACTCACCTTGCAGCCTCATGAAGGGAAGAGTTCGCCGCCAGAGATGCCACCGCCGCCGCCATCACGAAAACAGTGGCCGCTACCGCGGTTATCGACAAAGCGGTTGGAGTTGCAATCGCCCATCGGGAACCCCGTGTATGAAGCACCACCGGAAACAGGGACGGTGGAGGAGAGCTTTGTTCGGGCAGCGCCGAGGTGGGGCCGTGGTGGTGGTGGACTGCATGGTTCGCCACTTACGCATCGCTCAATGCCCATGGGTGCCAAGTTCAACAACAAGCAGCACACGAGGGAAGAGAGCAACGAATTACTACGCACCGCTCGATACAAGCTTCGGCGAGCTCGGTGACCTGACTGAAAATTGTGAATTGGGGTCGTTGTAGCAAAACTCTTCCTGGATTGATTTAATTGCATTCATTTTTATTAACCTCATCACACCAGTAGTTTGGGCAGAGACTACTAAAGTCTTAAAACTCTACTACGGGTGCATAACATAAGATGATACATGCACATTTGTTTCGTTTTCAAAGGCAACCTACTGATCTTGAAGGACATCTAAAAGAACATCCCGGATATGATGCAATTCATTCAGAACAAATTTGATTTCTGGGCGTCCTTGAGGTGAGGCCATCGAACACAACAGCCCGACGTGAAAAATAGCTTCCATGCAATTCACTACTGTCTCATCACTATCGGCCTCCTCAAGTTTCAGAACTAATTGTTCATCTAATATCCCCAAGACCTTGTCAGGAATAGCCAATTCAACATGTTTATGAAGATCTAACCCGCCATTGAACATGTCATTTGTTGGCCTTTTCCCTGTGAACATCTCGAGCAATAGGATGCCATAGCTGTAGACATCTCCTCTCGTTGACACTTCAACACCTGCACCATACTCTGCACAACTTTTTGCTTCTAAATCAGTAAAATAGATGATAGGTATAAGAAAACAAGAGCAATGAAAGATTAATTAAACATCACCTGGAGGAATATATCCAACTGTTCCCTTAACTAGAACCGAGTAACTCTGATCAAGAATAAAACTACTTGATGAATCGTTTAGTATCCTAGATAATCCAAAGTCGGCCACATGAGCTACCATATCATCGTCTAGCAGAATATTGCCTGGTTTTAGGTCACAATGCACTATTGGCTTGTCCCACCGATTGTGAAGATAGTCCAATGCTTCGGCCACATCGATGGCTATTTTCAGTCTCTCTGTTGCGTTGAGATTCTTCATTGCTTGATTGTTTATTTCGCAGCTGTTGTGCAACCATTGATCCAAGCTGCCATTGCTCATATATTGAAAAAGCAAAGCTTTAAAGCTGTTACCTTGATAGTCCAAACTTTCACATGCAGTTAAGACCTTTACCAGGTTCCGGTGCCTTATTTTTCTCAAGGTTTTGCACTCTGCTGCAAATGCACTGGATGATCCTCTGACTTGAAAGTTAAGAACCTTCACAGCAACCACTTTGTTTCCTTCTTCAAATGTTGCCTTGTACACAGACCCATATTTTCCTGCACCAATTAAGCACTCACTCGAGAAACCCTTTGTTGCTTGCACAAGAACTTGGTAGGTTACCTTCCAAAGTTTTCCGTCTAAAACATGCTTGGAAGATGCCATCCTTTTTCTAGGTCTCTTTAGCCAAACCACCATGACTGATGATACAATCACCAAGAGTACAACAATTGAGCTAACAACAGGAACTATAGCTACAAGGTGACCTGACCTCTTTTTTCTGCCGTCTTTTATAATTGGGCAAGCATACAAGAGCAGATTTGGCGGACCCCCACAAATCTTACTGTTTCCATCCAACGAAATTGCGCTAGAATTTAGAAAAACTCCGCCCTTTGGAACCTCTCCCTCAAAGTTGTTGAATGAAAGATTGAGAAGGCCTAGAGATTTGAAGCTTTCAAAGAATGGAGGTATAGGCCCAGACAACTTGTTTTGTGATAGATCCAACAGCTCTAAAGACTTCAAGCTGTTTAGTGAAGATGGTATGACTCCTTGGAAGTTGTTACTCCCCAAGTACAACCTACGCAAACTTTGGCAGGATCCTAAAGAACTCGGGATTTCTCCAGAGAAGTTGTTATTGTTAGCCACCAAGGTATCGAGACTTCTCAGGTTTCCAATTTCCGAAGGCAGAGGACCACTGAGAAAGTTGAAGGAGAAGCCAAGATAAAGTGACAAGGAGGGAATTGCAAAGATTTCTTTGGGGATTGGTCCACTAAACTTATTTGCTTCTAGGCCAAGGGTTTGAAGTTTGTCACACTGTCCAATAGCAGTAGGTATATTCCCTTCCATGTTGTTTCTACCTAAACCTAGAAAGCTCAATTGGCTATTGTTGCAGATAGTAGATGGAATCTTCCCTCTAAGCCTATTTTGTGCCAAACCAAGCTCTTGTAGTCTAGGAAGAGTCCAAATACTGGAAGGGATCTCACCTGTCAAAGAATTTATTTGAAGAACAAGAAATTCCAAGGCAACAAGATTTCCAATCCCTGCAGGAATGTTCCCATATAGATTATTCTCGCCCAGTCCCAACCATGTAAGACGAGTGGAGAGATTGGATATGGACTCGGGCAAATGGGCAGAGAGATTATTATTCCTTAATCCAATTTGTATCAATTCGGTGCAGTTGGTAAGGGATGAGATTGTACTCAATTCCTCATCATCTTCTTGCAGGTGATTGACATTTAACTGAAGTATTTGAAGCCGACGAAGCCTACCAAGATTACTGGGCAACCTTCCATTAAAACTATTAGTTCCCAGGTATATGCTATATAGTTCTGATGCGTTCACGAGAGTAGGTGGAAGAGATCCTGTAAACTGATTTCCACTAAGGAGGAGGCTTCGAAGTTTTGGAAGCAGGAGACCGAGGTCTTGTGGAAGGCTACCACTTAGCCGATTTCCAGACATAGAAAACGATTTTAAAGATGAAATATTGTACACGGATAATGGAATTGTTCCAGATAACAGATTGAATGCAAACTCCAGAACTCTTAACTTTTGCAGTCTTCCTAAATTGGAAGGGATGTCTGCTACTAAATTGTTTGCTCCAAAAGAGACATACTCCAGATTTGAAAGGTTGGCAAGAGAGGGGAGATGGTACCAGTCAGATGGTTCCATGTAAGCCTCAAAGCTATCAGCAAAGGAAGGGTCGTAAGCTCCACGGGGAACTCCCCAACCAGCTGATTGTTACTCAAGTCAATATAAGTCAGTTTAGAACAGTATGAAAGATTAGCAGGGACCTCACCTTGCAACAAATTATGGCTCATATTAAGTGCTTCAAGCACAATCAATCGACCAAGCTCCTGGGGAAGATGACCACCAAGTTGGTTCTCTTGCAGGCCAATTCTTCTGAGAAAACTGAGATTTCCTATGTGAGGAGAAATGGTTCCTTTCAAGCCACTCCTTTGCAGATTTAGTGATGTAACTCGGCGCTGGTGGTGGTCACAGCTGATTCCTTGCCATTGACAGAAGTGGAAAGATAGGTTCCATGAGCTCAGGACCATACTGCTAGAGCCACCACTCTCGAGTTGGGCCTTGAGAGCGAGAAGCGAGGCTTGGTCAGTTTCGTTGCCGACATGTAGACCATTAGCAGATGAACAAAACAGAGTGACAACAGAACAGAGGAGAAGCCTTCGGAAAAAACTTCCAGCTCTGGCATACATTTCAAAAGACCCCATTGATCTTAAGTGATTGATGGGAAACCAGACGAAACCTTAAATAAATTTGGGTTGTATCATTACATGTAGCTGCACTTCTATTAGTAAATGCCAGTCTTCACTTTTGAAAAATAAATTTCTAGTCTTCCCTCAAATATGGATATTAGGCACTAAAAGAGATATAAACAAAGACTTATGGCCAAGGAGATGAAAACTAGGAGGGAAATGGCGACCGGGGAAGGCTGTTTCTGCAAGTCATATCACTTGCCGCCGACGACCAAGCATAAACATGGTTGTTATCCTTTTTACTAATAGTCAATAGCATGCATGATAGACATGAATATGAAAGATGCATCAAGCCCATACACAGAGGTCAGCGGTAAATTAGAGAATGAATAAATTCAGGACGTATCTTGTGAGTGCAAGTTGTAACTAAAAGACATTCGTTTTATATCAATTGATATATAACAAGTCAATTAATTGCAGCTTAAAACATTTGGCAGAACTGTGCACTTGAAATTTTTAGTTTGCTAATTTTTTTAAGATTAGACTAAAAGTACAAAAAGATATACAAAAGAATTGATAAGTTGACGGTGGGTGGATAGATATTGTTACCTTTAAACCAATCTCAAAGCTCAAAATACACATATCTGTACCACTGTTAGTTCCGATCATACCCCAGGTATCAAAACAAAAATGCTGGAGCACTCACAGATCACATAAAGAAAATCCAAGAATGCAACAAAAACTACAAACTGATAACCTTATCAAATTGTTTTCTTTTCTCTTTTTCATCAGTGTTCACGAAGATAATTGCACGGTAGAATCTGTCAAGAGTGTGACAAAACTCGGGACGAATTTACATTTCCCCATTTTATATATTCCACAAGTTACATGAACATATCATACATACATACAAACAAGCATCAAAGATGAAGCATTATGTAATCATTCAGGATTCAAAGAGGGAGGAGAGGGGGAAAAAACCCAGTTCAAGGGGAAATAAAGAAGGAAAGAAAAACCTCAATCAGATTCGGAAATTGCCCCCCAAAGAGGACTACTCTTCCATGGCGGCGACGAGCTCAACACACCTCCAATCGCTCTCTGAACTTGGCCTCCTTCGTCTTCAGCATCAATGGCAGCGGAAAGACCACACCTTTATCGACGCACATCCGATGCCGGGGCTTGATCCGGTTGTCCAAACTGAAGGAGAAGTACTGCGGGAACTCCTTCAACTCCCTCAAATCCCTGCCCATTTCCACCACGAAGTAGTCGAATTTGGGCTCGAAGGTGTCCTCCATGTTGTAGCAGAACAGCTGGGGGAACCTCCGGAACATGGAGACGGCGTCGCGGCGGTGGAAGCCGATCCTCTCGAAGTAGTCGATACGGGGGAGGAACTTCTCGTCGACGGAGCAGAAGAGGAGGTTGGAGTGGCGGGCGACGTCGAGCGACCGTCAAGGGACCGGAGGGCGAGGCGGAGGCGGCGATCGACGTCAGAGGCGAGGAGGAGGGGGCGGTGGGAGACGGCGCGGCGGAGGAAGCGGGCGTCGACGCCGGCCTCACGGAGGAGGAAAGTGAGGGAGGCGGCGGAGAGGGAGGGGAGAGGAGGTCGGGGCACATGGAGAGGATGCGGCGGAAGTCGGCGAGCCGAGGGATCGGAGGAGGCCGAGGGCGGGCGAAGAGGTTCAAGCCCAAGGATTCGAGGTAGAGCACCTTTTCTCGGAAGAAGGCGGCAGAGATGGTGGGGGTGGTGGTGGGGAAGTGTATAGGGGATGGGGGAGGGAGGGAGACGGAGGGATAGGGGAAGGGACGTGGAAGGTGAAAGTGAAGGTGAAGGTGAAGCTGAAATGGGTGGCGTCGGTGCTAGGCGGAGGGGGCCACTTTCATATCGTCGAGTTGTCGGCGGGAATGGGGAAAAGGCGGGGTGATGACGACGACCACTTTCATCGAGGTTGGGAAATCTCCCCCTCGGCTGCTAATCGAGCTTCCGAGTGAGTTTAATTTGTATTTGAACTTTAATTAAATAGTTTGAAATTTATTTGAATTTAATTTGAGATTAAATAAATTTTAAATATATATATATATCAGTTTAATTCAAATATCTTTATATATTCGAGTTCAACTCAAACTTAAATATACTTAAACTATTTAAATAAAAAGCAGTCTGATTACTCCTATTCCTAATCCTAAATGGAATATGACGACGTAGGGATCTATATGAAAACACAATATCTATTTTATACGCTCTTTTAATGCACGAAACCAGATCGTTTAATCGTTTGTAAACTTGAAACCAACTAGATTAAAAATTACTTATGTGGATTGAATTGATAACCTTGAGGTTATTAACTTGAATACCTACCATCTCAACTATTTTATTTTTTTTGTTATTATATTATATGTAAATAAATATATAAATAAATTAATATAATATAATATAATATAATATAATATAATATAAAGACTATATTATTATATTATTTTATCGAGTCGAGTTCGAGTTATAACTAAGTCGAATTGAGTCGAGCGCGACATTGCTCAAGCTCGACTCGTAAGATTTGAGTTCGAGTTTAAGTATTTAAATGTCAAGTTTCGAGTCGAGTCGAGCCGAATCGAATACTAAATACTCATAAACTGACTCACTCAATTAGTAGCTCACGAGGCCCCTCCTCCACTTTTCCATTTTTTCTTTCTTTCTTTCTTCTTTTTTTCTTCATCTCCATTTTCTTTTCTTTTCTTTTCATCTCTCTTTTCTTTTTTTTTCTGGGCTTTAAGGAAAAAATCACAAGTAAAGATTAAAAAAATAAAAATAAAATTTTTTTGAAGCTCTTTTCAATTAAAGGTTGATTGAGCCGAGTACAATAATAAAGCAAGCTTGATTTCATGGATGCCTATTTTAACTCCTCAAAGCTTCGTGTTTTGCAGACTTTGCGCATAATTATTTTTTCATACAAAATATATTTGATTAAATCAAATCAAAATTCGATTTTGCCTTAGAACTCACTTACTTCATGTTATTACCTCGAATTCAAAGAAAAGTAAAGCAAATTAAGTTTATCTGAGCACAAATTAACTCATAAATATTGATATTGTTGAGTCTACTTGAAGAAATGCAACAGAAATTCAAGTTCAAAAAACTCAACTCACCAAACTTGCCTCTTTTATGGTTCATCAAACCATGTTGCATCATTGAATAAGATTAGCAGTGATTTTAGCAAACAACTTTTATTAATGCAAAAAAATACATATTTATGAATAGTTTTTTAATTGCTTTTATTCGTGGGCGATTTTAATTCATATTTGGCTCACGTTCATATCCACAAGATTAAATAGATATGGGTTTTGAAAAAAACGTTAAAATAAATAGGACGATGTTGAAAACCCTCTAGCTTGGAAAAAGAAACACAATATTGTCATGTAAAAAGAGCATAGACACCAACCATAATAATTCCATCAAATGTTATATTGAACGGATGGTATCACTATTGTCCTTACCCGCCATGATCTCAATCATACATATTATTATTACTTTGGAACTTATGACCTACTACCATTGAAGGAATCAAAATCCCAAAGTGCACAACTTCAATATTCACATTGGTGGATGAAACGGTTAATTAAGCGAAGCCTACGGTGGTCAGTTTGGCTTGAACTCGACTCGTAACTTAGTTCGAACGTAAGTCGATGAAATAATATATAATATTAGATTTAATATATTAATATTTATATATATTATTTTTGTATAAATTGGTGCTAATTTTTTTGCTTTATTTGTATAATCATAATAAAATTAGTTTAACCACAACTAAAACACGAAAGGCTTGATAGGTGGATGGTTGTTGTTATTGTTTTTGTTGTTGTTTTTAACATAAAGGGGTTAGGGATGGGTTCAAATCTCCGTGAGGTAGATGATATTTTATTTTCCTTTATTTCATTATGGATAGTCCTACCTAGTTTGGTAAATCACATTTCACCTTTTTTTAAACTTTCTATAAATAATTCTACTCTATGTATAATGATTCAATTTAAAAGTTGGTTTCAAGCTTCTAAAATTTTAAAGCTAATTTCGAGTTTCTAAAATTTGAACTCCAGTCAAATTGGTTTCAAGTCCAATTTAAGCTCTAATAGTAAGTTTGAGCTGAGCTAATTTTTAGTTATTAAAAATTTAACAATTTAATTATAATCGAGATCGAGTTAAACTTGAACAATATCATAATTGTTTGAGTCAATTTTAATTATTTATACTCAAGATTCATTTAATTTTGAGTCAAATTTAAACGGATTACGATTTTTTTGAGTCGAGTTTAAATAGATTATGAGTTTTTTAAGTCGAAAGTTTGCTCATGCTAAAGCACATGCTATAACGTTTTATTCGTATAAGCAATCCTTCCCTCCAATAGAGATCAAATAAATTGTCTCCAGGTGGTCTTCCTGACAACCATGAATGTGTTGGTCTTGCAGTCAAAGATTAGGAACAAGGAAGGTCGTCTAGTGATACAGCATAAAGAGAGGGTAAGTAGGCTAAAAAGCATCGACTGAAAAATCATAATTATAATAGGCGGGCTTGTCTGAGGAGACGAGATGCCTAAGGAAAGAGATGGGCAATAGAAGGGTAAAGTAGAAAATACAAAATCCTACTAGAAACATTGGGTTCTCTCGTAAACACGATGCAATCCAATGGATAAAAGCACGGTAATCAGACATAACTTAAAACCAAGTTCTCGGCAACTCGGTTGTTCACATCTTGTTCCCTTCCCACTGGGCAATACTTGTATAGATAATCAGTCGCTATTTTGACCGAAAGCATATCCTACATTTCGTAGGAAGTATTCCCTTTTGCCACACCATACTAGGGAATAAAGAAAAAAGACCGAACTGCACCACAAAATCATCGGCAACAAAAATAAGCTGTCATGTTTCTCCATCACCAAAAACATACCTTCTGCTAGGAGGGAAGAAAGACATCTTTTCCCCTATTTTAACCACCATGTTATTGTTCAACAAAAAGTGCATCGAAAGATTTACATAAGTTCAACACCAGAAACATAATAAAAGTCATTAAAGTCACCAGAGTGTATTTTGGACAAATCCAAGCAGAATGAGAAGGGCACTAGAATTAACAAAAACACTTGCACCTCAAATTAGAAACATTGGTATAGTTTCAGGTGAAACATAAACAAGTCAGAACTCCTCAATGATGCCCATCTTCTTCTTCTTCTTCATCGGTAAATCCCTTTTCATCAATCTTGCTTCATTTTCCTCATCTTCTTCATCTTCATCAGTGATAAAGGTTCTTTCATCATATATGGATATGACAGCATAAGGATGAAGAACCGGAAGTGCTATTATATTAGAAGAAGAAGGTTCAGAAACGCAAACGTTTTGAAATCAATTAATCAGAAAATAAAATAAAATCCCAAAGACTACAATAAGTAAAGGTCATGTTTAACTTCACCAGTTCTGTGCACAGAACAACTTTGGGACAGCCTCATCAAATGGGTCCGCCTCACCAGTCCTGCAACTCTCAAACTGGTCCATAACTCGACCTCCCTTGGTAAACACCTTCTCAGGGGCTATGACTGTGATAGGAATTGCCAGAACTTCTCAAGCAAATCGTCCTAGAAAAGTATACCTCACAGAACTTGTTTACCACCATGAAAAGATGTCAAACTTATCAGCTAAGCGATCCTCTAGTGGGACCAGTGGTTCCTCCAAGTAGAGTTCACTATCTTGTTTTGACCCTTTTTCTGCAATGTAATTCTTCAATCCCTTCAATAATGAAGTCATACATGGACTCACCGTGTTAGAACTTTCATCAAACGACTTGTGTGACACCCTCACCAACTAAATACCTACCGTAGAGTTCAACCAATGACTTGTGAAAATCCAATATCTTCCTCTCGCCTATGTCTTTTGCCATAAATCATGGGAAAATAATACTTAGCATACATCATTTTTAGTCGAGGATCTAAAACTGAGGCAATTGACAACACAGTGCATGTGTGGTTCCAGTAATATTCAAAATTTTCTGCCATCTTGCACACAATGGAATGTTTCCGAGCATTTTGTTCAGTTCACCAACTAGTCAACAAAACTTTGAGCTCACACATCATGCTAAAGTAAAAGCTGGAAACAGGATGCTTAATGCTGGACAGAGCTTCAGTGAGCTTATGGATTGGGATCAAACACTCATATAAAGTTTCAATATCCATCCACTCTTCTTCAGTCGGAAAACAATAGCTGTCACCATCTATATCAGAAAAAATCTTAAAAGTGCTTTTCAGCTTCACACCAATGCCCAACATTTTGAATGTAGAATCCCAACTTGTTGGTTCATCAAGAACAATAGATGTTTTCGGCGAAGAAATTTTTCTAAACACATTGCAAAGTTTTGTTTGCTCCCAACAGAGAAATTCACATGCTCCATACTGTTAGGAAGTTTGAAAACAACAACTTCCTTGGCATTCAAAGCTTCTTTAACAACTGAATTCAAAATATGGGAACAACAGCCAACATGAAAAAAAGAATCACTCGGCGGAGGATCTTCATTTCCACATAAAGCCTTCAATTTTCTCGGAGCAATTGAATTCAAAAGTCGAAAGCAACAACCACCATGAGAAAGGCTGTCTTTAGGCACAAAACCATAATTTCCATTCCAAAAGTTCAAACTTCTTACTGCTATGTCATCTGCAAAATTGTCATCCATTGCAAGACAACAACTTTCCATGGGTATTCCATGCCTGCAACTGTCCAAATATGCATTCAGAAACATAATCACCTGCATCACAGCCTTGAATTGCATCATAATCAATTAAAGAAAAGCCAAGGAATTCCTTATGTAATCTCCAGTTGTTGTCGACAAAACGAGCAGTCAAAAGCATGTAATCAGCAGTAATTTCATAGTCATTTTTAAAAGACCAAACATCGCATGCAATAGTAATTCGGCCGTCGAGACTATTCATCATTTTCTGCAGGTTCTCCTTCTCCTCTTGATAAACCTTCATACATTCTGATTCTATAACCTTTGAATCAACAAATTGAAATACTGGTTGAAGCCTATGCACAAATTGCCTGAAGATATTTTTAACTAGTTCGATTTTTTATTGATATTTTTATAGAAAAATCAAAATAAATTAATAAAAATGAAAAATTTTAATTAAAATATCAAAGTTACTCTTAAAATAAAATAAAATAAATTCATAAAGGCTGCGAGATGGCAGCCCGCCCCAATGTGGGCGGTGATAATGGGCAATCAAATATGATTGCCCTAGTTTTTTTTTCGTCTCTATTTTTCATTTTTTTCATTTTTATTTTTTTTTGCCCGCCCGTGACAATAGGGCGGCAAGATCTTCGAGGCGGTCAGATGGCTGACCTCCGTTTATGGCCACCCCTTTAAATTTTTTATCCTAAGGGGTAATTTTAGTATTATAATTAAAATTCCCCTTTATGGTAATTTGCTGTCATTTTCTCACTAATTGATAATATAAATAAAATGCTCCTTTTTCAGGTAAAAACTCTAAACATTCATGCAACATTTATTTTTATTGTGAACATAGCTGATTATGATAAAAATTGTAATCTTTCTTAAAATTGTAAAATTAATTAATTGAATGATGAATAATAAGATTTGAGGTAGAAAGCAAATGGTAAATCTTTTAAAAATTTCTTCAACTTTTTATCCATTACAAAAAATTTAAAAATAAAACAAATAGATTTTGTTGGTGTTCAAGAGTAAAAGTTTGCGTGAAATGTCATTTTTTATATTTTAAAAAATAAATAAATTGGCTAAATAGAAAATAAAATTTGGAGACATAATTATATTTGATAGTGTTTATGAGATATCACACTTCGCTTTGTGTTAAGGTAGAGGGTTCGGTGACACAAAAAAAAATTATGCGATAAAAATAAAAAATAAAGTATCACAAAAAAATAAATAGTACATGAGATTTTTTATGTATTCCTGAGATAATATACAATGACATTGATACTCGGAGTTTATTATTATTTTATAAATTACAAAATTTAGTAAATTTTTGTAGCTTTTAACTTTGCCTCGAAGCGTGAAGCTAAGTTCGCTCTCCGTTGTCTTCAAATCATGAAAAAGACCCTGCCAACATGTCTAGGAGCTTTTAATTTTTGCTGCTCCTTCCGTGTGGTCCTCCCTCTCCTTCACCACGGTGACCCAGCAACAAGACTTTGCCTTGGCTCCGATGGAGGGCCTTCCGAGCAGCAGTTCGACAAGGCTCTTCACGTCCACGGCGGCAGCAGTGGTGGCACAGTAACGGCAAGGTGGGAGAGTCCTCCTCTTAGGCAAAGCAGCAACTCGAGGAGATTTCTTTGGCAGGCTCCGGTGGTAAGGTCACAACAAGGCAGCAACTCCCCTACAAGGCGAGGCTAGGCAAAGCTCCGAAGGCTCTCACAGCTTGGCTCCAAGAGTTGGTGAAATGGTTTCCATGGTGGATGGGCCAGGTGAGGCAGCACCTAGACAAGATCGTGGTGGTGGACGGTGCATGAAAATAGCAAGGAAGTGGGGCAGTTATTCCAGTCTTGGATGGCGACCAGCAACGGCAGCAAAGTAGCAGCAAATTGGATTGAGGCACTCCAGTTCCTTGGCAAGGACGAACAGGGACTCCTCTCTTTGGCGGCTGTAACGACTACTCCAAGGCAGCGGCCAGCAAGGCTCGGACTGAATTTTTTCCGTTTCGGTTGGACGAGATAGTTACAAAAATTAAAATTAAAATTAAAATTAAAATTAATTTTCAAACGTCGTTGAATCGAATTGAGTCGATCTAAATCAGTTATGAATCGGTTTCTTATACAAAAAAATTAATTTATTTAAAATTAGTGGTTATTAGTTATAGAACATATCATTTAGATGTCATGATATTTATTTTATTTTATGGGATTTTTCCGATTTTGTTAAATTTTTTAAGGATTTATTATAAGTTAGTTATTATTTTTAACTCAAGCTAGTACCAAGAGTAAAGTTTTATTTACAAGTTTGCTACCGACCACCCCTATATTTCTCATATCCTCCCCCAAACCCCTTGGCATTTCTCCTCTTCACCCCCAAACCCTAGCTATCGCCTTGGTTGTCACCACCGTTGCCGATGCCACCCCGCCGTCTATTGACGCTGCCAGCCTTGCCATATTCTTACCGTGCCATCCTAACCTCCCCCGGCCACCATCCATGTAAAACCCACGATTCGAGTCAGGGTTTTATATCTTGAACCGGTCGGTTCGACAGTTATTTTTGAGTCGAGTTAGTTTCAGAACACGTGCACTGAGCCGACGCCAGTCGCGTGTATGAGCTATGAGGGGTCATGCGTACCCAAGTATACGATGATGATGTCATGAACACAGCAGAAAAGAATGAGTTATCAGAGTATATGAAGGCATGCAGTTTATTTTTATTATGATATATAATGGATCGTAAAATTAGTTTTGGGCCGTTACCCGCGTTAGGATGCGTTACGGGCATTTTGTGAGCGTGTTTAATCATAACGAGTTTGATGCATCATTTAGTTAGCGGGCGTTAGTATTTAGTTTTGATGTGTAGGTACGGAGTAGGAGCTCGCCGCCTAGGCGCGATGACACGCTTGGAGCTTCTACCAGGTCCGTTTAGGACTCTGTCTGTTTTACTCTTTTCTATTGTATGTTTGTTTTAATGCCTACAGGACGAGTTAAGTGGCGCTTTATCGGATCCCACTTAACTCGGGCCATTTAACCGAATAGTTTTCCGGATTAATAACCCCTCGAGGATGAGATCCCTCGAGGATGATTTCGAAAACAAGATCCACCACAAGTTGCCTTCGGGCCTATTATATAAATCCCTACCCAGCCCTATATATATGTAGTTTTCGCGTTTCTAGTGAGACGAGAGATGGAGAAATCGACTGCACGTACCATGCAGAGGATGCCGTGACAGTCAAAGCGGGCTCTGGATTAGTGCCAGCGGACTGTTCCATTCCCGAGGGATCCTGACAACTCCGCGTTTGAGTTCCTCACACCCGGAGAACGTGGAGGTTTACGGGTACTGTTTAGTACAGCGCATGTCCGGACTTGTGGTTCAAAGGGTACTAAAGGCGACTGCCTGAGAGTACTCGGCCTTCGTGCTCAAGGCCAGGAGAAATATGGAGGTAAGGAGAGGGCTTAGGATAAAGTTTCACGAGAAGTACTGAAAAGAAGTGCCGAGAGCGGCACAGTACCAGCAGCAGATCAGTAAGTTCGGGATGCTACCGGGTCTGCAGCCCAGTGGCTCCTCAGTAGTGCCCTTCAGAGTGTTCACGTGGAGTATATGATGTTTTCTTTCATATGAGAGTTTGCTCTCATAGCCAGTTTGTTATAGTTATTTTATTTTCCGGACCAGTAACACTTGTTACTGACGTGTTTTCTATACTATATGTAGGTAATAATCACGAGTTGGAGGAGCCAGCTTGGACGGAGGAGCAATGAGGTCTTCTGCACACACACATTGGGTGATTGAATGTTTAATATTTTGTTTATGATGTTATTTTATAAACATGCTATGATTAAATATTTGAGGCATGACAATGACATGAAATGAAATGATCAGAGTAGCGCAGCAAAAGTGTGATGGGTTAGGACCCAAAGTTCAGAGAATGATGAATATAGTAGATTAGAAGTCTGTGTGAATGCTATTGTTGCTATGCGTATATATGTTTGAATATATGATTTTGACAGGGTGGCCCCTAATTGCATTTTTAGGGGAAATTCTGTCCCTTTCGTTTTAGAATTTTTACTAATTTTGATTGTAATTGTGTTGGTGTGAAAATTGGTTGCATGTCATCCATGTAGTATCCTGTTAGGGTTTTATGCATTCATACATACATATAGCAAGTTGGATCTTCATCTTAAGACGCCGAGATTGGATCCGCACGAGTTAGGTTCGGGTTAGCCGACCTAACCGGGGCCTGTAACATGCCGGTTTGGTTCACGAGTGTGAACCGGATTTGGGGTGTTACAGAATTGGTATCAGAGCCACTCTCGGCCGATTAAGATGTATGATACTTTTATAGGTGATGTGTGTGCAAAGACTGCTCCGAGTCCAGCTGGCAGGTATGTTTTCGTATATTTTCTTTACATGCAGATTTTCTTCATAAGTTGTTTAGATAACAGTGTATTCAAGACTTGATCAGAATTATGTGGAACTGACCTTAGTTGAGTTGACAGGTCATTTCTATGGGATGATATCAGATTGTTGGTAAGTTAGATGTGAGCAGGGCATGTTGTAATGCTGGTAGAGGTAGAAAGGGTATAAGGTTCTCATCTTATACCAGATTCAGATGTCAGTAGATGTCAGCAGGAATTTGACAGGCTTGTCATGATGGGCTTAGAGACCCACTAATTCTGTCCATCGCATAAGAGATTTGGATGAATTGGATGTTGACCAGGTGTCCGTCCTTTGTATGTCACCACATTAGTCCTACTTCCAGGGAACGTGGTGTGCATAATGGGAAGGAGCTTGAAGTGGGTAGATAACTTGAGAGGGACCACTTCTAGAAAATAGTAGTGAATGAGGATGAGTAGTGAGACGTAGGCTTGGACATAACAAGGAAAAGACCAGGACCACCAGTGCCTACGAGATCAGACATTTGACGAGATTCTACCAAAGATAAGGCACCAGATCAGTGATTGCCGTTTGAGGGCTAGTCAGCACTGATAGAAGCAGCCACTCTAAATTTCAGGAGATCAGAGTGGGGTTTAGCATAGGTTGACCATCATATGTGTCAGCATCATGATCCAAACCCCTCTGGATCAGACACGCATGATTGGACAACCTGAACCGAGTTAATAGCAGCCAAGATATGGCAGAGATAGTAGTAGATTTACGATGCATATGAGTAGGATTAGATTTTTCTACATCTAGGTAGTGCACAACCACCGACCGAGTGCACAACCACCGACCGAGGTGCACAACCGCCGACCGAGTTGCACAACCGCCGTCCGAGTTGCACAACCACCGCCCGAGGCGCACAACCGCCGTCCGAGATTCACTACCACTGACCGCAGACGCACTACCGCCGTCCGTGTATTGCTCATCCACCGACCGAGTAGATTAGTTAAGGTTTAGTAGGACTAGAGTTTGAGGAACAAGGAATAGTTACAGTGAAGTCAGCAGAATAGAAAAGAGTTAAGGAAAACGGAGGTTATTCCGATGAGATGGCATAGGATCCCACTTCACAGTTCTCTTGCAATCATTGTCTTGACCTAACACCATTGGGTCAGATGAATATTGCAAGATGTCCCCATCAGACACTGTTAGTTACAGTCTCATAGGGATGCGTATGGACAGAGTCAGGGAACATGACAGAGTGACCTCCAGATGGGACGGTCACAATGATCAGATTGTGTAGACTGCATGATCGTGCATCCATGGGTCACAACCAGCATACATAGATCAGATGGTTGGTACATGGACACATGCAGTTTAACCCATGTAGCGATGGGCCAGTAGGCGATAGGGGTTAGGCTTGTATTAGAGTATTGGGCATGGATAGAGGGTTAGTGAGGAAGGGTCTTTCAGAGAGATATTGATTTCCTTGTGTTTCGCCAGCACGATTAGGTTCTCACCTTGAGACATAGGATTGAGCCTTACCCTGAGTATAGAAGCACCTTCATGGTACTGATTAGGGTTTACAGTGCAGGTCGGTATGGGCAGACCGATCTTACGATGACGAACCTCACCCCAGCTTGAGAACAAAGTAAATAGGGACTTCAGACAGACCAGACCGTGCAGACCAAACGAAGTGATACCAGTGTATGCTCATCTTGGTTGATAGCCTTGCTTGAGAGTCTACCACAGCGGTAGTAGTCATGTGAGTCAAGATTAGTACTACAAATCGGTACGGGACGGCAGGTCACACACCACTGAAGAGCGGACGAGACATGTGTCGAACCTCATTATGAGTCCCCGTAGACTTGAGGGGAGACAGTGGTTCTTTGGGTCGTTTGAACCCCGCCCGTTTAGAAGTGCGTGACTAGTACAGTATCAAGAAACACGTGCCTACTGTTAGCTGATTGAACTAGAGCCACTTAGGAGCCGTTTCTGAGATTTGTCATTGATTGACTATTCCACAGACTGATCACCTGTGGCATAGTAAATCATGGTGATCTTAGAGACAAGTCCATAGACCTACCGAGATTTTAGCCACCTAGTACGCTACATAGGGATTTCATTTCCCCTACCATTTGCATGACACCTTGACCTTACCACAGATCAGAGTGACATACCTATGTAGCAAGTTTTTCTTGGCCTAGTGGAGTTCCCTGTTTACCTTGCACCAGATACCACATGTGAGGATGAGATGTCCCCTATTGAGAGTTCTTGAGCAGTGTGACTAGATTTCCATGAGATTCAGCCTCCCTTCCTATAACCCAAAGATGACAGACAGCTTTCCACTCACCCCTCTAGATATTTCAGTTCTACTATCAGTTGTCCAGATTATTGAGATGAGTATACATTGACCAGAGTACGTCACAGACCAGATGCGGATTCTCCAGCCCCATGCAGAGTATGTCATCATACTCCTTGAGACACGCTGTGTATGTACAGGTGTTCTCGCCTCCCTTCAGTAGTAGTTAGTGGCTGTATAGATAGTCACCTGAGCCATAGTATGCAGTAGAGTCATAGCAGCTATCCTTGTTCTCTTATAGAACAGAGTGAGATATTTGACTGAGGACCGAGTCAACTAGGACCCAGTGAGCGGTCCAGTTCCTTATACAGGGACACCTGAGAGTTGGATCTAGACTGGCGACAGTGAGTCGTGCAGCTCATTAGCCTATACACTCGTACCTAATAGGAGACTTATAGCACACCTTGAGGATGGTTGTAGGACTTAGGATTGAGTTTCCTGGGAGTACATGTAGGTGACTTTCCACATAGATGAGGATTAGAGGGACATGGGTAGATGTTAGCAGGTAGGTCTTACCCTCGGCGTAGTTTTCCAGACATAGCCCAGATTAGAACCTTGCGATACTCTAGAGTATTTGCTTGACCAACCCAGTAGGCCCTTAGGGGTGATCTAGGTTTTCCGCCGAGTTAGCAGTAGGGATCAGAACAGAAGAGAGGGATGATGATAATGTCAGAACAGACACAGGAAGTATAGAATCTAGCATGTTTGAGATGGTCAGCATCACTAGCAGGACTCGCCATGTCAGCACCACTACAGTCAATGAGGATGTATAGGACTGTTGAAGCAGTAGAGGATACGACTGATATGTATCCTAGCTTCCAGGTAGTAGTTCAGCAGAACCTCCTTGAGTTAAAATTTCGAGGACGAAATTTTTATAAGGAGGGAAGATTGTAAAACCCACGATTCGAGTCAGGGTTTTATATTTAGAACCGGTCGGTTTGACCGTTATTTTTGAGTCGAGTCAGTTTCAGAACACGTGCACTGAGCCGACGCCAGTCGCGTGTATGAGCTATGAGGGTCATGCGTACCCAAGTATATGATGATAACGTCATGAACACAGCAGAAAAGAATGAGTTATCAGAGTATATGAAGAGCATGCAGTTTATTTTTTTATTATGATATATAATGGATCGTAGAATTAGTTTTAGGCCGTTTACCCGCGTTAGGACGCGTTACGGGCATTTTGGGTGGGTTGATAGTTCTAGAGCATATCATTATGATTTTTTTGTGTTGTTTGATTTTATGGGATTTTTCCCATATTTTTATGGAATTTTTTTACGACTTAATATAGTTATTTCTTAACTCGAGTCGGAGACGAGTCAAGTAATATTTACGACTTTGCCACCACACACCCCTGCGCCCATCTTTTCTTCCCCAAACCCTCGCCGCCGCGCCGCCCTTGTTCACGCGCCACCGCCGCCGACGTCGGCGCCGCCTGGCCGTCGATCGACGCCGCCCAGCTCCGACGACGACGTTGCCGTGCCGCCCCGACCAGGTCCGGCCCCGTCGGACCGCCGCGACGCGAGGAAGCCACGCTGCGACTCTGCGCCTGCGTTGCGCTCGTCATCACCGCCGCCGGCGACCAGTCGCCGCCGCGATCGGTCAGTCGCCTCAGCACCCTCGAGCCTTCCAGCGACCTTCCCCGACCGGAACGGAGGCCATCGCCGCCCTGGCCGGCCGGATTTAGCGACCCATCACCGCCGCTCTGTTTTATGCATTTTCCGGCGAGCCGCCACCTCCGTTGGCCGCGTCGACCTCGTAGATGAGTCGGGCTCGCCGAGCCGGTTCCGAGGGCACCCAACACGACCACTTTCCGGCCAGTAGACGCCGCCGGCGATTGTCGCCGGAAAACCACCGGAAGCCACCGGAAAACCGCCAGTAGCTGCCGGAAAACCGGAATTTCTGGAATTCGCCGGAATTCACCGGATCTTCCGCGGGGCTCACCCAGTCGAGCCCGATCGAACGTCGGACGCCGGGGAGCGCCGAATTCGAGCTCCGAGACACGCGACGGAACCCTAACCGTCGCCGATTGCCGACGACGTGAGGTATAATTACCTCCGATTGAGTTATTTAAAATTGATTATGATTGTTAGCATAGCATGCTAGGATTGATTAGTTGTCATGATGAATGTTGCAGAGTATGCTAGATTGTGATGAACTGTTATGAGTAATGACTAATTATGAGTGAATGGATGATTGAATGATCTGAGTGATTGATGAAGTAAATAGTGAGCATGCTAATCGAGTACGATGTAACTTAGGAAGAACACAATAAAATTGGTATGAATAAGAGTTAGTTATTCATACTTATTGTTATATAATTGTTGATTGTTATGGATGATGTTGTATTGTGAGCGTGTTTGATCATTGAGTTTGATCCATCATTTAGTTAGCGGGCGTTAGTATTTAGTTTTGATGTGTAGGTACGGAGTAGGAGCTCGCCGCCTAGGCGCGATGACACGCTTGGAGCTTCTACCAGGTCCGTTTAGGACTCGTCTGTTTTACTCTTTTCTATTGTATGTTTGTTTTAATGCCTACAGGACGAGTTAAGTGGCGCTTTATCGGATCCCACTTAACTCGGGCCATTTAACCGAATAGTTTTCCGGATTAATAACCCCTCGAGGATGAGATCCCTCGAGGATGATTTTGAAAACAAGATCCACCACAAGTTGCCTTCGGGCCTATTATATAAATCCCTACCCAGCCCTATATATATATGTAGTTTTCGCGTTTTCAGTGAGACGAGAGATGGAGAAATCGACTGCACGTACCATGCAGAGGATGCCGTGACAGTCAAAGCGGGCTCTGGATTAGTGCCAGCGGACTGTTCCATTCCCGAGGGATCCTGACAACTCCGCGTTTGAGTTCCTCACACCCGGAGAACGTGGAGGTTTACGGGTACTGTTTAGTACAGCGCATGTCCGGACTTGTGGTTCAAAGGGTACTAAAGGCGACTGCCTGAGAGTACTCGGCCTTCGTGCTCAAGGCCAGGAGAAATATGGAGGTAAGGAGAGGGCTTAGGATAAAGTTTCACGAGAAGTACTGAAAAAGAAGTGCCGAGAGCGGCACAGTACCAGCAGCAGATCAGTAAGTTCGGGATGCTACCGGGTCTGCAGCCCAGTGGCTCCTCAGTAGTGCCCTTCAGAGTGTTCACGTGGAGTATATGATGTTTTCCTTCATATGAGAGTTTGCTCTCATAGCCAGCTTGTTATAGTTATTTTATTTTCCGGACCAGTAACACTTGTTACTGACGTGTTTTTATACTATATGTAGGTAATAATCACGAGTTGGAGGAGCCAGCTTGGACGGAGGAGCAATGAGGTCTTCTGCACACACACATTGGGTGATTGAATGTTTAATATTTTGTTTATGATGTTATTTTATAAACATGCTATGATTAAATATTTGAGGCATGACAATGACATGAAATGAAATGATCAGAGTAGCGCAGCAAAAGTGTGATGGGTTAGGACCCAAAGTTCAGAGAATGATGAATATAGTAGATTAGAAGTCTGTGTGAATGCTATTGTCGCTATGCGTATATATGTTTGAATATATGATTTTGACAGGGTGGCCCCTAATTGCATTTTTAGGGGAAATTCTGTCCCTTTCCCTTTATTTTAGAATTTTTACTAATTTTGATTGTAAGTGTGTTGGTGTGAAAATTGGTTGCATGTCATCCATGTAGTATCCTGTTAGGGTTTTATGCATTCATACATACATATAGCAAGTTGGATCTTCATCTTAAGACACCGAGATTGGATCCGCACGAGTTAGGTTCGGGTTAGCCGACCTAACCGGGGCCTGTAATATGCCAGTTTGGTTCACGAGTGTGAACCGGATTTGGGGTGTTACAATCCAACTGCTGCAACACCAAAATCAGTGCTCCCGACGTGATTCTTTTGTTGTGGATGCCAAATCTTTGCTGCTGTGACGTCGACGCCTCTCCCCTCAACCCCTAAGATATTTTCCCCCTACCTAGCGTCGCCATCGAGACCAGCCATGGGCCCGATCAAAATGATTGACCCTCTTGTCGCCCATCGCTACCCTCATCGCCGCAGTCTGGAATTGGCTCAAATCGGGTAGAATCAGCTGATTTACGGACAAATTTGAGTCAAAAACCAATTTACGTATTTTTTCAACTCGAATTGCGTCCTATCTGATTTAAATCGGCCAATTCCACTTAGAATTGGCCAATTTTTACAACAGCGAACAGCTTGGTCAAACCACTTGAGCAGAAAGGAGGCGAGGTGGTGGCAAGGCTCCAGTTTTGGGCTCCAATTAGCTCCTCGGCACGTGGAGTCACGCTCTCAATCGTGACAGTCTACACAGGCAGCAACAAAGGTTTTATCAGCATGACAGGCACGGCTGCTGTAACACAGACCTCTCCTCCACACGATTCAATTGCAGATTCTTCTTTTTGGTTGGGCAAACGAGTATTAGGCAAAACCTTTTCTATTGATCCTCCACTTTGCATCAAAGTTGGTCTTCAAAGCTACGGGGATGGCTCTTCGGCAACCGCTACAACTCCCATAGCGGTGGCTCTTGGTAGGGTTGTTGATTGAGCGAGTCACCTCGTGAGCATTTAGTGTTCGGTTCGGCTTGACTCGACTCTAAATTCGACATTTAAATGATCGCGCTCAAACTCGACTCGAATTCGAATCTTACGAGCCAATCTTGAGCAAGGTCGTGTTCGACTGGACTCGACTCGGTTATAACTCAAATTTGACTCGAACTCGACTCGATAAAATAATATAATAATATAGTTTTTATATTATATTAATTAATTAATTTTTATATATACATAAAAATATAATAACCACGAAGTGAGATGGTTGAGATAGTAAGCTGTGAGTTCAATCTACATTGACCTCATTTTTTTAATGAGGTATTTTTGACTTTAAATCGAACTGATTTCGAGCTCAGAAAATTAAACAGTTTATAGTGTATTCGAACTCGAACTCGAACTCGAGCTCGAACTCGAACTCGAGCTCGAACATATAAAGATATTCAAGTCGAGAAAACTCATTCGATGTCAAATCGAGCTTCGAACGAGTTTGAACTATTCGAACCGAGTTCGAGCACAAATCGAACTCCGGCACTCTCGCTCGATTAGCACCCCTAGCTCTTGACATTAATCTAAGTAGGCTTCGTGCACTAAGTCGAGCATTTCTCCTCTGCGGGGTAGCCAAAGTAGGTCACACCATTGAGCACCGACGAGGCGACAAAGATTTCGAGAGGCCGAACAAGCAATAAAACTCCTAAGATGGGTAAGCAGCATCATGGGTGTGGCGACGTCAAGCAAGAAGAGTACCATGCATGATGACGACAGGTAGAAACCGCTCTTCACATTTTTTCCCACCGTACGAGCACCCCCCCTCCCCTCCTCAATTTGACGCGTAGAATTTATAGAATTTCTAAGCTTCCCTTTTTCTATATTTAACGACTTAAAATCTTATGAACTTGGTCCAAAGGCTAATTTGGTCAATGGGTGTGGCTCCGGCTAGCTGCGCTGGTTGAACATGGTATAGATTCAAATCAAATCAAGGGGTGTAGTACATAATTTTGACTAGAAAATAAAGTTTTTTGATATATAAATGATGTAAAAACTTTAAAATGTAACTATTTGTGATATTTTTCTAATTAATTTAAATTGATTTTAACCAAGTGTCCAGTTTATGCCAATTGATTTCAACAGAACAGGCTATATATGTACGTTCAATTTAATGTGTAAATAAATTAAATAAATGTATGAAAATGATTCGTTGCGATGGTGCGTGGGTTTTAATTATATGAATATTTTGTTATCATATCTCATTCTAAATATATTATATTAAATTTTGTTGTTTTAAAAACATATATTATATATGGACGTCAATAGTGTGATATATATATATATATATATATATATATATATATAAAACATGATTTTTATGTTTTTCTAATTTTTATACATATTGACGGATAAGGAAAATTCTTCTAATATTTTGAAAATGGGGATAAGTAGTATAATAGTACCCTTATCATCCATGATTAATAGATAAAACAAAAACCCTGATTTTAATTTTAATTAAATATCTATATATAATAATCAATTAATGGATAGTTATATCCTCTTTTACTTTTGAAAATTCAAATATGTATTCGTAAATCCTATATAACAAATACAACTAGGGGTGCTAATTTCTCAATTGTGTTTGAATTTACTCGATGTTAGGCTTGATTCGACTTGAAGCTCGGTAATTTATATTTTATAAATTAGTTTATATAATTTTTTATATAGCCATCTATAAAAAATATTAAAAAATTAATAAATATAATTACATTATGATGATAAATTTACATAATAATGTGATAGTTTTATTTCTAATTTGATATAAAATTAAATTGAAATTAAATTATTCACACTTTTAGAGTGAAATTCATTCCAAATTATCTAGAAAAGATATATACATAAATAATAATTAAGCTAATTCACATTCAACTTAAATTTAACTCGAATCAATCTTAAACTTGACTCAAACTCAAAATAAACGGAGTGCGCAACTGAACTCAACCCGGCTTCCGGTAACACCCTACTTACACAACAAACTATAATTTAACCTAATAAATGACTCGTAACTGATCCGGCTCAAAGCGGACGATATGCGATCCGGCGAACGGTCTTATTATTATTGGGTCGCGGGAGATCGAACGGTTCCTGTTATACATCGGAAATCCAACGGCCGTGGATTGTGTCCATGAATAAAATACTTATAAAATACAGAGTATTTAGGTTTATATTTATTTATTATTATTATGGAAGAGAAGTGACAATCGATTTATTTGTCACCGACTCTTTTTCAGTCTGCGGCCATGGATTCCAACGGCAAATCAGGTCTGGTTTCTTTCTCTCCTTATCTTTTGCTAGACAAACACTTCCATGGCCCCTCCATGTCCTGCTTGGGCGGATCTCATTTTTATTTTTATTTTTATTTTTTTTTTGGGACAGTCTTCTTATGTTTTTCCATGGGCTGTGCTGGTTTGTTGTAAAGATTGAGTCTTTACGGTTCTGTGCTGTGGCCTGCGGTGTATCGTCATCAGTTGCCGACTTCTGTTCGATTTCCTGGCAATTTTTTGTACATTTCACTCTGATCGTGGTAATTTGATGTGTGTGTAATTGTGTTCTTTTTTTTAAAAAAATCTTTTATCATAACTTCTAACTTTACTAGAAGAAGTGAAAGAAGTGATTCTTAAATGCCAAAAGATAGACAAGGAAGTCGCTTCTGGTGCAGAAGGATGAAATAAATGGCGTTCTCATGTGTTAAATCTTGCGGTTCTAATGTAGAATTGAGAACTTCATTTAAAATTTTGTGTTTTCTGTTGTCGATTACAGTTGTATGTATCTAGTTGGCATCGTTGTTTTTCTGCTGGTTTCGATCTCAGAATGAGGCTAAGTAGTAATAAGTATCTTTGAAACCTCACAATTTGTCTTCTTCTCACCTTCTTTGATGAAATTCACGCATTTTTTCGCTTTTATAAGTTTTGCATTTTGAGCTGAGATGGTGCAAATGCGTGTTGTTGATAATATACCTGATGCAGTGGATTGGCTAGTTGCTTACCTCTTTGTAAAATAAATTTATTAGTGAACATGCTAATCTGTCGATCATTAGATGCAGGCGACGAAAATATTCAAGAAGTCCAAGTACCATCAAGTGAGCAGGAACAGCAGGAGGAAAGTGGTGAGTGTAGATTGCACCTCTGTTTTCTCATTTTCATCATTGTTGGCTTTCTTATACCCGGTGTGTGCTAGCTTGTTGCATTTGTCTGTTTGAGTCTATTAATTCCAGTTTCTTTATCTGTTGTTGTTCACAATGGGCCTTGACTATTTTCTTGTGTATTTGCCAATTCCCGTTATAGCTCAATTCCTTTCAGCGCAATGTGCTTTTTCATTTAAACGTCAGACTGCTTCTGATTTGCAGAGAGAAAGTCCGTGCTAATGCTGCATGGGAGCAAATGAACAGGGGTATTCCAACAAAAATGCCAAAGACGTATACAGCTCCGTCGACATCAAAAAGCTCTAATACGTTGAATAAATCTACTCCGGTACGATACAAATCACATTTCAAGCTTGGAGTGGTTTAAAAAATTTGCTGACCCAGATTTCTTGCGTTTTGGTTAGAATTGGATGGTCACTCTTGGTCTAGCGCCCAAAAAGATGTCAAGTGAGCAGAATATGCCACAGAAGAGACCAGCAGTTTTGCAAAACGGGAACAGTGAAGAGGCCAGAAGGCTTGCTTCTGCAGCTTTAGCTGCTGCTAGGATCCTGCAGCTGCCACAATTGCAGCTGCTGCAGGCAGAGGAAAAATTGAAGTTAGTGTCTAATCTATGTATTGTTTTTCATCCTTGAACTTATATGTTTACTACGTTTCTTTGACGTTACTTGATACTTGGAAAGTCAATAATTTTTAAATCATGGGCTGAGATTTTAAATGTTCAAAGTGCATATAGAGCTCCTATCTGATTAAAATGTGTTTAGTTGGCCCCCATTGCTAATGTATTTCTTTTGTAAAAAATTTAATCTCTTTGGCTACTTTGTCATTGCTATATGAAGTTCGAAAGCCTTCACATGTTTTGGTTTTTGTGAATTTATGAAAGTTTTGATTAAGCAAGCTTATTTACTGGACTCCTGTCTCTTTTATGCTTGGTATGTCAGTGACAATTGGCAAGAATATTGTTTTGTGTAATTGACACGCTCAAGTTGTTTGTGACATACTTTGAACTGTGCAGAATTAGAAGTTGGACGGTTTTCTTGTGTCATTTGATAATTTTTTTTAATGTGTGGCAGATAACTGAGGTTCGTGATTTTGCTGGTGAAAACATTGAAGTGAGGAAGCTTGTTGACACAGATTCAAGGGAGGCAGCCGAAAAGGCAAAGACTTCACAAGGCTCATCTTCAGCCCTTGATGCTATTCTTGAGCAGATAAAGAAAAAGCCTAAATTGAGTGTGCTTGACAAAACCAAAAGGACTGGGGCGAGTTCAAAGATGATAACAAAGGGTTAGAAGAGGAGCTTGATGCTTATAAGAAGAGCTCAAACCAGTACTTAGATAGAGTATCCTTTCTACAAAGAACAGATCTCCGAGAATTTGAGCGGGAAAGAGATGCCCGGTTAGCACAGCAGGCTAAGAGAGGACGACCAGATATGCGAGAAGAGCTATAGTTATAGGCTGATAGTAGTGTACCCTACTGACTGGTTATCATGACAAACGGGGAAGATGGATTCTTTATTTTGGGTTACCCGTTTGTTATGTACAGATTTGGCTTTTGAAAGGTAAAATTGTTTTGTTGGTTGGAAATTATTGCCTAAGCTTGTTTGTCAAATTTTCGTTTTTAGTACAGTTGGTAGTATTTGTTTGTTTTCATGAGAAGGCTTATACTGGTGGTAAAAGAACAAATGATGGCCTTGGCTGTATTGTTTCACTTACCCAATCTTAAAGAAGCCCCTTAATATGGGGATTTTTATTCATGTCAAGGCCCATAGGAATGGGTTAAGACATTTGTATGCTCATTTATTTGTGAATATTGTGCCCTTAACTTGATTTCAGTTTCTTTCTCCTTATTAACATTTAAAATTGGTTGTTGGGTGCAGCTGATGTCTCTTATTATTACGAGAATATGAGCTCGATCAAAATTTCAGATACTGCCCGTAAGTCAATTGTGTAAGAGTCGTTGTTATTAGAAGATTGGATATTGGTTTCATTTTATCTGAAGTTCGTGTGCAATTGTTGGATACTAGACATGCTCCTTCAAGAGGAGAAATGTGTGGTTTTCATTTCTGTTGTGTTCTCGTGGGGAATTTTATTAGACTTGTTTACTGAGGCAAGTGTTACTACGCTTGTTTGATGCATTCATGTGAGAAATATCGAAGCCCCCAGGAACCTTATAGAAGTGAAATAAAAAGGACTTAGCGAGAGTCTTACTTGTTATAGTGTGCATAATCTTTGCTTGCACATTCTTTGTTTCCCCCATTTATTCGCATATTGACGTGTATGAAACTAGTATTGCTATGAAACATGCAAATAAATCTTGCCGGTGTTCTACATTTGTAAATTTCAGAGGAGAAATATCTTTGTTGCGTTTTTTAAAGTCTCAAATATTAGTGCATTCTTGTGTGGAACATTTTTCAATATACTAGTTACTATCGATCCTGAAATTTGTTTACAATTAGTAAAGCCTGCACATTCGTTTACTTGATGATTGATGCCCCTATTTTGTCTGTTAGCTTGTGTTGTATAATAAAAAGGAATGTTACGAGTGGTTAATACTTGCGGTTGGAACCTGGAGAGGTTTTTCTTCTTCATCATTTTTTTCTTTTAATTTTGTGTCTATTTTTATTTTTATTTTTTCAAGCACACAACCTCGAGAGAGGTTACGAGAAAAGATGTTTCGTAAATTGGGTTCCTTGATTCTGCCGAATTTTTATCCGAAGGTAGGACATTTTCTGAAATGTTTTTCTGGGTGGCAATTCGCAATGACCTGATTGTATAAAATATGCTACGATGTGTGCGATCATTTGTTACACGAGGTGATCAAGGTTGATTTATAGTCGATTTAAGCTGTTCCCATTTAGCCATGATTCATAACTGTCGCTTCATCTTAATGGGTGTATAATTTTTTTTTTTTTGGAGAGAATGTGATGCTTTTTGGTTCATGCTGGTATCCCGGCGAACATGAATGAAGATGGCGTAGATGTGGTGGCTTTTGCTGACGTTTACGAACACATTATAGCTTATATCAAGGGCTTTGTATATATTGGGCCAAGCCGCCCCCTTTAAATTCATCTCCGAATCTTTCAACTTTCTTTCTAGATTCGAACAGCTTGGGTCGGCCCAAATCTTTTAAGAGTATATTGGGCCCCTATACCGCCCAATCTCAAGCAGGTTGAAAAGATGACGCTCCTTTCAAATGTGAGCAAAATGTATGTGCTTTACACCTCTACTTGAAACAAATCAGTACAATACTTGCAAGAAACTGGTGTTATTTAGAAACTAAATAAAAATATGCAGGTTCAGCTATGTTTTGCAATGTCTGTAGCTGGTGTATGCAAAGTGCGAGCTGTGAAAGTTCGACGTATGTATACAGTAATGTAGAGGAGATATTGATATCCATAACATAACTTTACGTCCTGCTACGGTTGTTTGTCCGACCACTGAAAAGATTGAGCTGGTTTCCCAGTCCCAGGGCTTTGCCCATCTTGTGGGCTTCCTTACTTATCGGCCCATTTCATGAAAAAGAAGGTCAGTTACGTTTATTTTCTTCCCGTGTCGATAGGTCCGTTCCTAGCTCTTGGTTGGTGAGATTCGTTGATTGTCTCAACTTCCACGAGCTTTTTTCTTTTTTCTTTTTTTTTCCCCTAAAGAACTCAGTTATTGGATTTCATCAGCTCGTCTTAAGTGAGACAGCCTCCAATTTAGCCAATCACACGGCATGTCCAACTGAATTCCTAAGCATATGTAAGGAAAGCAAAGGGAAAAAAAGATGGGTCAAAGTAGGGAGTCAGTACCCTTATTCCCAATTCAAATTCCCTAGGCTCACATAAATCTCATCAAACTGGTTCCAAGAAACTGTAACATTCCTCTGCAACAAAGAGCAGATTGAATGGAGGACAATCTTGATTATGAAAAAATTAAAGAAGACAAGAAAAGAAAATTTTAGCATAACAAACTTTCTGGGAAAGGAGTGTGTCCTACGTAATTCCATCACCTTTTCACTAAGACACTAACAAGGCTGTCAATTCAAAGTGGATGGCTTTTGTTTAAAGCCAGACAGACAATCAAACACTAAGTATTCTCTTGCTCCAAAGATAAATATTGCTTTTGCCCACATGGCCACGCCAACACAAACACAAACCCAAAAAAAAAAAAGATGCTCATTGAAGCTTGGATTAAATCAGACCAACTTTTTAACAGATAATTCAACATTTTACTTTTTAATGTGTTGCTTTATGCCCTTTTGCTCTGAAAGAGATGACGGACCAAGATCTATCACTTAGAGACCTAGAAGCAAAGCTGCCCATGAAATGAAAGCTATGAGATAAGCAAGATAAAGAGATGTAGGGAGGTGAAAAAGAGATATAAAACAGCAATCACAAACTCTTCTTTAAGGGATTCATCTTTTACTTTTGTTATGGCAATTTTGAAAGCAGTGATTTGAAGGTATGTTAGTCATTAGCTTTCCAAAATGCTGTGCGACCGTTAAGGTTGTGGTAGAGGCAAAGAGGAATAAGGTTTTGCACTCTTATTAGATAGTATATAACTGTATTTCTCATCACTTTAATTTGATCAGCTCTAAAGAACACTTACTACTCCTCATATATATATATATGCCTGCAACTTTCTTCATTCAAGCGCTCCTTTTCTGGCTTTGGACTACTCCACTTTTCCCTTTGATCTAATGATTTGGTGCCCTCAAGTGTCTTTTGGACCATACTGCTCTCTAGTGATCTACGCTTTTGACTAGCTAAGACCATTAATATGAGACTCGGTAAAGGAAAAAATCCCTTGCGTTTACACACACAAATATATATATATATATATACACACACAGCTTTTATAATAATTATTCAAGTAATTCCTAGTCAAACATTTTTCTCTAGATGATTTAATAAAAAAAATAAGGTACTATTTGTAATTACTTCATATTATTAAATTTATTGTATGCCATTTAATAAATTATCTAAAACAAGTTGATATTTATAATTAAACGTCTGAGGTACTGTTTCCCCCGTTGCTAATTTTCAATAACAATACGGTGTGAATTACATTTCATCTCTCAGAAAGTAAAATATGTACTTTGGGATTTGCGAGTATTTGATCAATAATTGAGGTGATAGAAAATCAAACATTCTCAGGCATGATGAGTCTATCAGACTTTTCTTGCCAGAAGAATGTCTCCATTGTGGGTCCTTATTTCAGATTGATTCAGATTACTTCCCTTTGAGGCAATGCAGAATAACCTCTGCTAATTTGCTTTCAGATTGCCGTGGACACTTTTTTTTAGCTAGCTAATGCATTCACACAATTAATTAGTTAACAAGGACGATCAGATCCAAACTATAAGTATGCAGTGGCAAACTTTAATTTTGCAATAAACTTGGGCAAGCCTCTGATGTAAGTTGCTATATATGAAACCAGTATACTCTTACAGAACTGCTCGATCGTTGATCCGAGTATATATGACTGTTCTCAATACGTAGGCATGCAAGGGAACTTAATGACTATATAACAAGGTTTTCGTACATGTATAACCAAGGAATATCTGAATATATAACGTGCATGACATGACAACAGCACTGCTTGGCGTTGTTTCCGAATCATTCTTTGAGTATTATAAAACTTAGACCAAATAGATTCAAATTGTTTAATTGCCATGAAGATTCTTTTGGAGCACTGCATTGGTATGTGAGAGGAGTAGAGATATAATTATCCAAAACTGATATTGAATCTTTGTGAGAACTGATGAAAGTGCAGGACGCTAGGAAAGTCGAAGATGATTGAGGAATGAAATAGAAATCTCTCGTGAGTTGTGTATGGAGGGATTAGCAAGGAGAGGTGGACTCACCTTTCTAGGAAAAATGGCACGCCATGAAAGACCAGTCATCACGACCGTATTGTATAAATGAGATGCCAGTAGCTAATTACACTAAAACAACTCTAAATATATACCACTTTCACATGTAGGCATAAATTTTGCACCAAAAACCTATATATATTGACCTTGTGGTTTATTTCCCAATATGAGCTAGCCAGCCCGTTTGAAGCAATAAGTAAATTTTGAATGATCTGACTTCACATTATATTTTGGAAATATTAAGACAGATATATTGTGCTGTACCATGCATGAAACTATGGCTTTATATCTTGTAAAAGATATATCCCACATCAAAGGGAACTACAGGTGTAAATTAATATATATGTAGAAGGCAAACCTTCTTGAAAAGTTGTCAGTTTGGCTTGAGACGCTCACATCTCACATTATAATAATATCATTTTAGCTTAAGAAGCTCGTGGCTCACTATTTTATAGATGAGTGTCATTCCAAGTTTTCATTTAAGAGTCTATTTGGTTATTTTGAAATTACATAAAAGAAAATTTTTGATGTCTTAAAATTTAGTTAAAGAAAATTTTATTTTAAGTCAAAATAAATTTATGTAAAAATTTTACAAAGTAATATTTTCCTATAAAAAAGATAAAAAATTGGGAGAAATTTTAGGAGACATACATGAAAAAAATATATATATATTTTTTTCATTTTGATATTACTTAAATATATATAAAAAATTAAAATTTTATGTTACTTTATTTCATTACATTAAAAAGAACGAAAGCAGCGGTGTTGGTGGTGCCCTCGAAGGCAATGTACTAAGTATGCTACACTAACTATGGAGCAAAATTATATTATGTACCTACGAGTTTTTTTTTTTAAGAATGATGTACCTGCGCTTTCATAACCGGAATATAATCGGCAGCAACTTTATTCCTTGTCTTTGAACGTGAAGTGAACGTACACAGTTCCCGATTCCTCTGTGGACAGGCTTCGGCTCTTTTCATGGCCTTGAAGTTGAAGAGAGAGTGATAAAAGGCAACGAAAAAGTCCGTTTGTAAGTCACTATTTTATCCAAGATAAGTACTATAACCAAGTACATACTGAAATAATACCCTGTATATTAGTTGCTCTCTTCCACAAGTTCAAGACGAGAAAAAGGGAAGAGCGGATAAAGCTAAGTTGCCTTTGGAGCTGGTGCATTCTTCTTGCTTGTCAGCACATGCAATCCACTTTCCGCTACAAAATCGACTTTGTACTGAAAATTTTACCCTCCCTAACAAGAAAAGCACAGAGCCACCACATCAATAAATTTTCATGCCCGCACCCATACCCTGAAAGACTAAATAAAGAAACCGAGAACTACTTGTACACTAACATACACAAGTCACAAACAAGACAGCCGCAATGGAGACACGCTAGGAGAGATCATCAGATCGATATATAGCTATATATTGACAAGCTACCTACAAGTCTCTTCCCCCTCTGCATCCATCCCCACTTTCAACCTGCTTTCACACCCTCAAACACTCGGCCGGTGCATCATATTTATTAAACCTACCTTCCCTCATGTCCATCCAGTAGTTCTCTTGATCTATCTTCTCCCACAACCACTCAAACATATGGTACCCAATTGCTCAAAACACTGAATTTGATCCATTTTGTCGAATACGTAGATCAGCCACAGTGGAAGCAACTTGGGTTAGATTGAACATAGAGAAGATGAGAGCAGGAGGTTGCACGGTGCAGCAGGCACTAACGCCGGATGCAGCCAACATAGTGAAGCAGGCAGTTAGCCTTGCAAAAAGAAGAGGTCATGCCCAGGTCACACCTCTCCATGTCGCCAACACCATGCTTACTTCTTCCACGGGCCTTCTCCGGACGGCCTGTCTTCAATCCCACTCCCACCCACTTCAGTGCAAGGCCCTTGAGCTCTGTTTCAATGTTGCCCTAAACCGCCTGCCGGCTTCCAGTTCTAGTCCCATGTTGGGTGCTCCCCATGCGCAGCATCCTTCCTTGTCCAATGCTTTGGTAGCTGCCTTCAAGCGTGCCCAGGCTCACCAGAGGCGTGGTTCTATTGAGAACCAGCAACAGCCTCTCCTTGCTGTGAAGGTGGAGGTGGAGCAGCTGATTATTTCAATATTAGATGACCCCAGTGTGAGTAGGGTGATGAGAGAAGCCGGTTTCTCAAGCACCCAAGTGAAGAGCAACGTCGAAAAGGCAGTTTCCTTGGAGGTATGTGCATCAAATCCTACTCCGGGTAAGCCGAATATGGAAGGAAACGTTTTGATGCTCAGCTCTAGCGGTCCTACTTCTCCATCCCCATCTTCTTTGACGTCCCAGTTTGGCATACCTACTAAGACTAATAAGCCTTCCACCAAACTCTTTCTTCAAGTCAGAAATGAGGATGTCATGAGGGTAGTAGAGAGCCTGATGAACGAGAGGAGAAGAAACAATGTAGTCGTAGGTGAGTGCTTGGCCAGTATCGAGGGACTTGTAAGAAGAGTCATGGAGAAGGTGGACAAGGAAGAAACCCCCGAAGTGTTAAAGAACTTACAGTTCATAAGCCTTCCTCTATTCTCCTTTGATCATCTTTCCAAGGAGGAAGTTGATCAGAAGCTGGGAGAAATCAGATGTTTGGTGAAGAACCGCGTAGGAGGAGGAGCTCTTTTGTATGTGGGAGATCTTAAGTGGATAGCGGAGTATTGGGGCGCCAGTTCAAGCCAATCACAGGGAAGGGGCTACTACTGCCCTGTAGAGCATATGGTAATGGAGTTGAGCAGGTTGGTATGTTCTTCACCCGGTGAAAGTGGAAGGCTGTGTCTCATGGGAGTGGCCACACATCAGACCTACTCCAAGTGCAAGACGGGGCATCCGTCTTTGGAGAGCATCTGGGGACTTCATCCTCTGACAATCCCATCGGACAGTTTGGGCCTTAGCCTCAGTTCTGAGAGGTAAAAACCCATTTCATATATTTTTAATTAATTTACCGTTCTTTACAAGCATTTCATTTTTACTACTGCAAAAATTGAAGTGTATATCTGCACTTCACATTCATGCATGCCTTACTGCATAAAATTATTAAGTTGAATGGTACGCATATTTTATGTCGTGTCCTTGTAAGTACTTCATATATAGCTATTGTGATTTCTCCTGACGCGTCTTTTATATAATATTTGTGTGCAGTGATCAACTTAGTAGCAAGTACCTGGGACGTGGCACAGATTGGTCTTCCCTCATCCGAGGGGTGGAGAAACAGCTCACGTGCTGCTCTAATTGCTCTGGTAATTTCCAGAGAGAAGTTCAAGGCCTCGCAAAGGGCAGGACAGCAAATCATGATCATTTCACCATTACACTCTCAACTCTGCCATCATGGCTTCGACAACACAAGGATGAGCACAGGAAATCAAGCGTCAGTGATCAGGTTATTATATATCTTGTCTGATGATCAGTATATATTACATAAATGTTGTATGATTATTGAGATGATTAACTAACAGCCTTTTGAAAAAGAAAACGCTAGCTAGATATATAATAATTTGCATTTTTGCATGGCTTTTCGTTTCAGGATTACTTTCAAGTCAGAGAACTGTGCAAGAAATGGAATTCATTTTGCGGTTCCTTTCATAGAGATCATCATCACCATCCGATGATCAGAAAGTCCTTGAGCTTCTCTTCAACTACTTGCTCTCCTTCTGCATCCTTTCCTATCACTTCTTATGACCAACACTTCTCAGCCAATGCACAACCCATACACCAAACTTGGCCTGTTATCTTCAATGCACCCAAAACCAACGTATGGGCCTCTGGCTCTCTTGATGATCACCACTCTTGGCCCAGTGTACTGGGAACACACAGTACTGGAGGACAATGGGAACCAAAACCAGCTGATGTTCGTATAGTCTCCAATCCAAAACCTAGTTCAGCTTCTAGTGACACAATGGACATGGAGCATCTTCCAAAGTACAAAGAGATCAGTGCTGAGAATCTTAAGACCTTGTGCCATGCACTGGAGCGAAAGGTACCATGGCAAAAAGAAATAGTTTCAGAAGTAGCCAGCACCATCTTACAGTGCAGGTCAGGCATGGTCCGAAGACGAGGAGGAAATGTGAACTGGAACGAGCCCAAAGAAGACACTTGGTTGTTCTTCCAAGGCGCTGACACAGAGGGTAAAGAGAAGATTGCAAGAGAGCTGGCCAGCCTTGTTTTCTGCTCACCGACCAACTTCGTCTCGATTGGTTTGAGCTGCTTCTCCTCAACAAGACCAGATTCTATGGTGGACTACAGAAACAAGAGGTCAAGAGAGGAATCAAGTTCTAGTTATTTTGAAAGATTTGTTGAGGAACTTGCTGTTAACCCACACCGGGTCTTCTTCTTGGAAGACATTGAGCAGGTGGATTTCTATTCTCATATGGGAATCAAGGGCGCCATCGAAAGAGGCTGCATAAGAAGCTCCAATGGCAACGAAGTGCCACTGAGAGATGCCATTGTTATATTAAGCTGCGAAACGTTTGATTCTAGATCAAGAGCATCATCACCAATCAGGCAGAGATCTGATAATTCATGTGAAGATGATAATATGGGAGTGGAAGGTGAGAAGGAAACAAGCCCATCTGTTTCCCTTGACTTGAATATATCTTTCGATGATTGTGATGAACCATCCTTCGATGACATTGGATTACTCGAATGTGTTGATAGAAGGTTCATTCTTAGGCAGCAAGAAGAAATGTGAGCATGCACCAGTTTGATTAATTTCTGTTATTAATTTAGATCCTAATTATAAGTAGGTTTTGTTGAAACTCCTTTTCGTTAGACGGTTGTTTTAAATTTTGGTAAGCTTTTCCTGTGGGGTATTATTTAATTTTGTAAGAGAACCACATGTAAATTATTGTGATTATATATCTTCTTTAGCTTCCATGCGTTATTGATGGCGTCTCATTTCAGAATGTTCTTTATATATATATATATATATATATATATATATATTGTAGAGCTAGCTCCAAGAGCTGCATGCATGTGTTTATTGCATGGATGTCTTCTCACCAGTCGCCAGGTGTACCATCCGTATATATTTTCGATTCGCTTTTTACTTGTTTTCGAACCTAAAACATGTATTTATGGGCGTGAACAAGCAATGATAGGGGTCAGTTACATTCGTTAAAGTCGACTAAACGAAGAAAGAATAGCATGTAATGGGTCTCAGCTTTACACTCAAAACTAATTAGGACAGTAAGTGTCGGAAAAATAGCAGAGTTGAGGTTGGAATTTACAAATCTCGTTGAAGAAGACAAACTAAAATTTATTTGTACCAAAGAACTCGTTAGTCTCGAATTCAAAGTACGTAAAAATGCTTTCTTCGATATAAGATTGTACCCTCTACATTAGAGTATTCTCAATTAACTTGTATCCAAGATACAACGGATGCTAATCCGTTAATAAAGAAACTCTTCAATCTTTTGTTACACTGTCTTTGTTACACCACAAGATTAATTTCTTTGTTACACCACAAGATTAATTTCAAACTGTATTTCAAAATTATTTTTTCTAAAAACTAAATAAAAAATCACCAGAGGCAAGACAAAGTGAGCAAGAAGGAGACTCAAATGACACGCAAAAACCCTCATTTCCAAAAAAAAAAAAAAGTTGATTTATAAAGAAAAACTATGAAAAAATATAACCCAAAATGAACCCATCGCCCGATGCTCCCCGGCGCATGCCTTCAGGAAAATCAGAAGGCACACACTGCGCCCGTGTGCTTGGCACACGAGGTATAAAAATAAATAGTCAACATGATTTGTGCCATAAACTGCCAATTTTAGATATAGACTCCAGATGATTTTCATAGAATAATAAAATAGAGTCCATAAAAAATTTAATACTTTTAGAGATAGATTCTAATTTTAAATATAGACTTTGATTAGATGAGAAGATAAATTATAATAATTTGATTTATTCTTTTTATTTTATTATTTTTTGATTAGTTGAATCTTATAATGTAAATTCTCACTTTTTATTTTATTAATAATAATAGACATAACAATAGTGTAAAAATAGGCAATTGTTGTTGGAAATTAATCTTAATTGTGTTATCAGAATTATCTTAATAATTGAAGAGTCGAAAAAAATATTAAGAGAGTGAATATATGTGTGAACGTATTAATAAGTAGAATGTAGAAAAATTTTCAAAATTTATAAATAAGTATTTGGGTTTTCATATTGGATTGAGACTCAAAAATTGTGCTCCTTAGTTAATTCACTCGTAGGTTTTATGGTCTCAATATAATTTTGTTAAGAGTTATTTTAAATAAAAGAGTCGTGTTGTCATCATATTTATAATTTGTTAAAATCAAGTTCTTTATTGATAAAAGTCTAATAATTGTTACGTCAATTTGTATTGATAAAAGTCTCGTACCCCTGACAAATATTTGTCACAAATTTTATCATGGGGAAGCTTTGCGTTAATAACATCCGCATAATATCATGGGGAAGCTATTTTTGTCATAACAAGCTATATCAAATATTTTGACACAACATAACGGTGACAAAACCTAGGTTAAATTTTGACACGACCTTTATCACTTGCGCCACTTTGCAGTGCTACTGCAAGGCTGCACCCCCTCCCATTCTTTAAATTAAAAAATTGGACGAGATATATCTCGCCTAAAATTTAAATCTATTAACCATTATTTAAAAAAGTTTCTTAATGACGGCAATAAACCTTGACAATATATTTTTTTAATACTTGTCACAATACAACTGTGTCAAATCACCATTACATTTTTTATTCTTTTTTAAAAAATATCGTATTTTTGACATAGTTGTTGCCACTGTAAAATGATGTCAAAATTTTGACACAGGTGTACTATGGTAAATAACTGTGTCAATTTTTTTAAATTTTTTAAATAATAATATGTTTGATATGGATATTGATATAAGATGACCATGTCAAAATTTTGATAAAGATAAACAATATCAAAAGATGGTGGCAATCCTTTTTAAATTTTTTTCTTAAAATTTACTTATTTTTTATCCAGTGATTGCCACGAGGAGACCATGATAAATTTTTGATAAAAATTTCACGTGACGAATTAATGTGTCAAATGTTTTTATACATCATTTGTCACGGCCCGATGAAGCAATAATTTTGACACAGGAAACTATGTGACAAGGCTGTGATAAATTTGTCATGGATATAGCCCCGTAATAAATTTGGAGTGACAAAAAGCTATTTTTCTATTAGTTTAATATGATTAACTTTCTAATAATGATAATAATAATAATAATATGATTAATACTTCAACATCTAACTTATACTACCACATAGGGATGTTAATTGAGAGAATCAGTTCGTAAGCATTTGACACTTGTTTAGCTTGACTCGACTCAAAATTTAATATTTAAAATTTTGAGCTTGAACAGGACTTAAACTCGAATCTTATAAGTTTAGTTTGAGCTAGACAATGTTTAACTTGACTCGTAGCTCGACTTGACTTGTACTAAGAGGTGTAAATGAGCCGAGCCGAGTAGGGATATTTTTGAATTCGACGTAATTTTTGATAAATATATTTGAGCTTATTCGAGTGCTTAACGAGCTTTAATGTATTATGGGTTGAGCCGTTTGTCCAAAATTTATAGTATTTGGGCTTGGTTCGTGTTTGACTCGCTATATTTTCAAGTCGACCTCGAGCCGAGCGAATGTTTGTGTTTGGCTTGTGCTTGTCTTATATAAGACCAAAATTTTCTTTCTAATACTGTATAACCTTAATAGTATTGACGAACCGAGTATTTTTTCGAGTTTGAATACATCGAACTCGAATTTCAAGCTAAATCGAGCCGAACACTCCTTAACTTAAACTGTGTTCGTTGTTTAACAAACTATCTATTTTGAACTAAGTATTTTTTGATCACAAAATTAACGAACAGAATTTAAGCCGAATCGTGCTGAACATAAAATACTTGCGACCAGGTTTGGCTGGTTTACACCCTATTTATAGCACCACTTAAACTCGATTCAATAATATAATATAATAATATACATAATATCCCTTAACTATTTAATATACCGAAACTCTAATATGTTTGCATAGGAGTAAGAAAAATTATATAATAATTATACAGGCCGAAAAATAATATAGAAATTAATATTAGAGACCGTACTTTTAATGTCAGTAATTGAATTGTCCACCGGACAAAAGCAAGTCAGACCACTGTCAAAGTGTTTGTCACACTTCTGACGTCCTGTAAGAGCCGGAAAAATGGGGGAGGAGAAGTGTTGATCACACCCTCTTGGTAACCAGACTATGTGGAGATGACAATATAAGGCCTTGCACTTAATTGCGGTAAGTATTCCACGCTTAATGAATATTGCATGGAAAGATTTAGATGCAGGTTGAGATAGTTTTTTAGGATTATCTCTTTAATTAGAATTGTTAGGATTAGGGTTTGTTATCTGGATGACGGGATCGCAAATTTTTGTTTAGATTCTAGTTTCTCATTGAAAAAATGATATACTTTTTTAATTAAATTTTCTTTTAATTTTAGATTTATAGTTCTAAGTATTTTATTTTTTTAGAAATGTATACTGTTAAATATTGTCTTAAGTATTTTATAAAAAATTAAAAACACAATTTAAACTTGAAAAAACCTTTTATTATAGAGATAGTTTATATAAATATATTGATAGACTATTTTTGTTAATTTTAATATCTATAAATGTATCTTTTTCTTCAAAAAGAGTTACTTTTGACCTTATAATTGAGTCAGTTTTAAGCTTTCGAACGAGTTGGTTTCAAGCTTCCAAACGAAATGGTTTTGAACTCTTAAATAACTTGGTTTCGAACTTCCAAATGAGCTAATTTCGAACTTCTAAACGAGGTAATTTTGAGCTCTCAAACAAGGTAGTTTTGAACTCTTCAAAATTTAATAGTTTAAATTTATTCGAACTTGAGTTCAGCCCGAACAACATTAGAAATATATGAGTCAATTTCAACCATATATATTTAAAACTCGTTCGATCTCGAATTAAGTTAAAACTAACTTCGAGTTATTAAGTCAAGTTCGAACACAAGTTGCGCTCGACTCATTCATTCGTTTAGCAGCCCTACTACCACATATCCGTAAGAGTTGATGCTTATTAGTATGCGTCCGACACTCTAGTTTGCGTGGTTTCTATCCTGATGATGAAATTTTAAAATTGTTTGATGCCCTTCATCATCGATAAAAGTAATCACTGACAGCGGTATTTTTATGGTGTGATAAATAAAAACGATCAAATTATATTGTAGTACTGCTGATGATATATATATATATATATATATATATATATATATATATATATATATATATATATATATGAAGGCTAGCTTGGGAGCGACCGTAGGAAAATTTCCTACGGTCACCCCAATCTGGACTGTCTGATCATAGGGACGGTCTAGATCTATAGATCTTAAAAAACTCCTCTCCTTCTCCTTCCCTGCCGCCTCCTCCTTGGCCGTCACTCGCAGCCATCACCGCTAGGCCACCCTACCTCCTTGCAACCCCTCCCGCCCCCTTGGGACCCCGCCCATGCCACCATGCCCCCTCATGATCCCACCCGCTGCGCCCCCTTGGGACCTTACCCGTGCTGTCGCTCCCACTTCCGACCCCACCCAAACTACTGCACCCCTCGTGACCCAGTAGTGCCCCCTTGTGATTCTACCCGCCCCCTTGCTACCTCGCTCGTCACGCCCCCTCTCGACCTTCGCCCACCCTCACGACGCTGCCCACGAAGGGGCAACGTAGACGGGGGGCGGAGGGCGTGGGGGCGGCGAGGGTCATTGGCAACACAAACAGGGGCGCAAGGGCGTGAGCGCGGTTGAGGGTGCAAGCGCCGGCAGGGGAGCACGGGCATGGGCACATCGAGGAGGAATGGAAGCGGCATGTCGAACATGGGGGTGGCAGAGGTCATTGGCAACGCGGATGGGGGTGCCATGGCGTGAGCACAGGCAGCGGCGGTGGGAGGAGGGGAAATTTTTTCTTTTTAAGAAAATAGATCTAGGCCGTTAGATTATATCCGATGACCCATATGGGAGTGACTGCAGGAAAAAGGTATCTTTTTCCATATATATATATATATATATATATATATATAAGGCAAAAGGTAATCTCTCTAAGGGCACTCTTTTTAATCATTCATGATTATTTGGATTCTTAGATAACTAAAAAATGATTGTGTTCATATTTATATATGGTCGTTGATAAAGTTATATTATTATCTCAGTTAAGATTAGATACGCCAATTGTTTAAGTAATACTCATCCGTGACACAGAATTATTAAAATAGAGGTTTACATAATACATGCATTTAATATAATGAAACTTAAAAAGATAGGAAAAATGAGATGCAAAGTTTTAACATTCATATTGTCGTATTTTTTTATTTTTAAGCATAATAATGAGTAGAATGCAATGTGATTAATTAATATAAACATATCTATTGCAAAACTATACATGTGTTTATATATAAAGAAATTCACTGATTTGTTTTTACTTAATTTTATGGCAATTGGAAGAACATCCTCGTGTTTACAGGAAGTACACATATATAGCTAGCTTAGACCTACACATGTCTGACAAACTTTTTAAAATTTATTAGAAAACAAAAATAACAATATAAAATATTGAAAAGTACAAATTTTTCCCTTTTAGATAAATTATTTTAAATAAATATCTAATAATTTTACAGTTTGAAAACTATAAAGGAATTTAAAATTAAAAATTAAAAATTAAATATTCATATATAATAATTAATTAAAAATGCTTGTTTTGAATAATTAAAAATAAATATTATCTAATATTAAGCTTTGGGCAAGCGGGAAACAAAAACCGAGACATTTGGGCAAGTAAGATAAGAAAGAGAAAATGGTGAGGATGAGTGTTGGACGAATAGGACATAAAAATTAAGAGTTTTGGGCAAATAAAAGAGGAAGGAGAATGATTTATGAGGCCAGATTTAATGTCAAAAGTTGATAAAGCAGATATGTGATGAAAGCATAAATAACCATCCTTCTATAGCATATAAGTAGATAGATAGGTTAATAAATAGAACATAGATAGATGTGCGAAATATAGTGAGAGATGTTAAAAGATGTTTATTACACTTTTCTGTGTATGTAAATATAATCGGTCATTATAATTTTGATCATATTTACTTTCAAAAGAATGCAACCCTTTCCTTCATTCCTGCTTTCTTCTTCATGACTTTTGACAATTTATTATCTTTTTGAAATATTGATGATTACAAAAAAAATATTGTGATTTGCAAATTTCATTACAATACAAATAGTTCGAGAAATAAAATTGCTAAATGAAATCAAACTAAATTGAAATTACATGAAAGTGGACTAAATATAAATAGTAATTGTGAAATTAAATTATTAAATAAATCATGCTAGATTTAAATTATATATATATATATATATATATATATATATGACAGTATTGTACCATTTATATTAGCTTTGTTAAGTACTAATTAATTTGTAACACGAGAAAATAGCCTAGTAATTATAATACATATTAAACAAAGAATTATTGTTCTAATTGCATTAATGATGGTAACATATTTGAGATTATTTCTTTAAAGAGAGGGGATAGGGCTAGAAAAAGCACAAAGCGAGATTAGGGGTATGATTCATTCCGTAAGGTTTATGCAAAGGGGATACTGCTTTAGAATTGAAAAGGCCCGAATAATTATCTTCCTCAACAATTTTTTTTAAAAAAAGGGCTCTACTTTTCATGCATATCGGAGGATATAAGTTTTGGAAAAGAGCCGACTTTCCTTTTGGTCGATTTCATACACCCAACATTCTCTCATCTTTATAAAAAGTAGTGGAAGTGGATGTTAAAAAGGATTAACACAAAGAACATAGATGCAGATCAGAGCACCTTATATGTTGTTTTTATTATTATACTCTTAAAGATGGAATGCATGCAGCCTTAACATGGGAAAATATATCATTTACACACACACATATATATATATATATATTATTTAAAACCCTAAAATGTGTATGATGACTAGTTGTCGTTTATATCATGTACGTTGGCTTTCTAAAAGCTCGATCGAGTTCGTAGCACTGATCATGAGAGTTAATGGGCATGCATTTTTGTAGTGTACGTTGATGGTCAGATGGATCAGTGCATAATACCAATTAATTACTTCTAATATTAATCATAGACTATGATTAATTGGTAATTTTTTAAATGTACAGGTAACTAATTAATAATTACGGGGTTATATGTGGCCTGTAATCAATCACAAGATCGATCAATATGGAGTTCATAAAAAGTGTAGTTTATGAAAAGTATACTGACGACGTCATCAAAGTGCTAACAGTTTATCGAAGAACATTACTTATGTGTTCATATATCATTCATGTCCTTGGGCGAAATATATCAGGTGACAGGAAAAAAAACGTACTCATTACAACATCTATAACTTTTGACTACCAGTCGGATTCATTTATATATATATATATATATATATATATATATATAAACATCTCTAGCTCTTTTCAGAAACAAATGTTAATAGTTTTTTAAATTGTTCTGTTTTTGTGTTCTAATCTTATTGGCTTGTAAATTTGTACTACTATCTCTATAATCCCCTGGTCTGATAAAATGCATACTTCCTAAATATTTGATCCAATCTCGAGAGATAGGTTGGTGCAGGTATATAATGCAAGTCAATCGCCATTTACTCTCATTAATCCAGTAGTTTACTTCTTTTTAAGGCAAACCTTTATATATATATATATATATATATATATATATATATATATATATATATATATAATTTTTCTATGGTGCGCTGCCCTTTTGGCAGCACACCATGCGACGCCAAATCTAGGCCGTTGGATTGAAATCCAGCGGCCAAGATTTGATAGGCCGCCCCAGACCCCCTTGAGACCTGCCAGCCTGTAACCCGATCGTCCGTTCGCCCGCTTGCCATTCCACCCGCTCGATCACCCACGCCCTCCTGTTCGCCCGTCCGCCCGCTCGACCACCCTCTGCAGCTGCCCGCTCCCCGCCGCGGCACCCTATCCCGCCGCCTCCCTCCCGCCCCTGTCGGCGCCCTCCCCCGCCACTACCTACCACCGCGCCCCCACTCCCGTTCCCCCTTGCCCCCGACCACGAGCAGGGGCGGGGAGGTGGTGGGCAACACGGGGGGGGGGGGGGGGGGGACTGCCGCGGCGGGTCGGGTGAGGGGATCATGAGGGTGGGGCGGCGGCTGCGAGCGGAGGCGGGGGCGATGGACAGGGGGTGGGAGCGCAGGGGGCGGGGCGGGCCGGCAGCAGCTACGAGCGGGGTGAGGGGGATGGGCCGGCGGCTGCGAGCGGGGCCGAGGGCCAGGGGCGACCGCAATGCGGGAGGGCGGGGCAATCGGTGGGGCAGGTCGGAGCTGAGGCGATGGCGGAGAAATAGGCAAGGGGGGTGAAAAACGGAGAGGGGGGTTGGGTAATAATTTTGATTGTGGGCCGTTGGATTTTCATCCAATGGCCCACAATCAAAAACGCTGTACACTGCATTTGGATGCAGCGCATAGTAGACTCCCTCATATATATATATATATATATATATATATTGTTGATGTTGCATGTTTTTTGTGGAGATACCCTAGGAGGTAGACTCACCAAATCAATTAAGAGATTAATTTTGACTTAATCTCAAGTTAAGCAAATATTATCTCATGTTATTTCTCCTATAAGTTAATTTGAAATGATGATGGAAAAGTTTATTAATATTACATCTTCTCAACATCAATGAGAGGTAGAATAAAGATTTACAATGTTTCTAAAAAGATGGATGATAGGTCATGAAAATAAGACTTTTTCCTAATAATCAAGTCTTGACTTGCGAACGTGGTAACTCTTACCATCTATCCATTTCACTGCAAGATAAGATATTTATATTATTTATATTTTATCTTATATTTAAATTCTACATTGATATTAGATGACACCGTTAGAACAAGATGTTTCATGCTATTTTTTCAATCAAAACATGATTAGATTATTTGTTGATCATAAATCATGTTTATTGATGATAATGATTGTTTCATACATAATAAATCAAGAACTTAGATGTTTTTAAAAAAATATTAAAAATCACGAATTAAGGACTGATATAGAAGAATTAAATCAGTTTAAATGTTTTACAATGATGTTATTGTGGAATTTGATTAGATATTGAAGTAATCAATTGGTTTTGACTAATTTTAAGTCTGTAAGTGATTAAGTATATCAATTGAATCATGATTAAGATGATTTAATGCATGAATAATTATGAATTTTGCAATTATCTTTCTTAGTTGTTGTATCAAGTAATAGATTTGGAATTATCATGTTTGATTTATGATAATTAGATAATTACATGAAAATTAGTCAATTTCAGTTGAGATTGTGATGTAAAAGATATGTTATTTGATGTTAGATTTAAGATTATTGCTAATTTAATTGAGTTTTATTATTTAATTTAGTTTAAATCTGCCTAAACCTACCAACCAAGAAATAACCTAGCACCGCCGCGAATTCCCCTAGTCCGACAATGACTCCTACCCTGCCGTCTCTCACGGATTTCCACGTACATGTCCGACCTCTGGTCACATAAACCTTTACACCAAAAATAATAATAATGATGATAATAATAATAATAATAATAATAATAATAATAATAAATATTATTATTATTATATATTAAAAAGCGGGCTCTTTACCTCGTCATGGCCAGAGAATGAGGTAGCCGTACAATCCACGATCACCAGAGAACACGTCGGCATCACCCTTGAATCGTCGGAGTCCATTCCCAAGTGACCAACTCTGATCAAGCAGCTCTTCTTCTAGATTATGTAAAGCCACCAAGCTGGCTCGACCAGCGCCGACGAACTAGGCCTTAGCCCGAGTCCGTCGTTGGCTGGACAACTCCGGCCAACACTGTGGCTCTTCCCTATGGTCGAGCTCGTCGCCATGGACGCATGTGCTTCTCCCCCTGTGCTTGTTGGCCACGATGGTGGAGACCATCCTCCTGACCTCCCCGCCGCTTGGCTACCGGCCGATGGTCATCGGCGAGCCTCGCTGGAGTCCAATTGCTCTGACACCTCACTCCCTGCCCTAGATCCTCCAATTGGGAAAGTGATAGGGGAGGTGAGCGTAGTCGGGCTCGTTTTGCCGACCTCGGTCAAGTCTGACGGATTGTAAGATGGTCCGTCCGTGACCGCGAAAGAATAGAAAGCTCAATTGGTCCAACCCAATTTTTCTTGTTTGTTTTTTTTTTGTATGTGACTGAACGAACTTACCTGCCCAGCAGTGCCGATGATCTAATAATTAAAACTCTCCGTCGGTGGTTCCCCTTCAGCGGATTGCAATCCCTAACGTTTAAGGATGGGGAAAAGAAGTTGGTCATCAGTTTTTTAAAATGGTTAGGATGACCTAACCAACTCTAGACCGTATATGCACCAAATGTTCGTCTTTTGTTTTGTCCGATGATTTGGTCGTTGGATAATTTGTTTCCAACATCATAATCCCCTTATTATTCATAATTTGTTTGTTATTCTTTTGTAACAATTTGTTCAGCTATTTTATTTGAGTCTGAAACTACTTTTAAGTTAGTAATGGTCCAAATTATTCTCCCTTGTTAATTCAAAAACAATATTGAGAGTATAAATAATCTGTTCATTTTTTTTAAATTTGATCAGTTTTTTTTTAAAATGATTAGTTCTAAGCTAACTGAATCATTGGTTCTTAGTGAACCAAAAGAATAAAACCGGATTTAATAGACATGTTCTAAGTCAGACCATTTTCATAAAATGGACTTGGGACCAAATTTTGACTATGAATATACCTCAATCCAATATAAAATTGACTGAATTTTTTGAATTGGATCGATTTTAGATCAATTTTACTTGGTCTAAATGGTTTACTATTTTCTTTGTTACAAATATTAAGTCCAATTTAATAAATATTAGGTATTTTATTATAAATAAGATGTACAACAGATTCTTAAAATTTTTTAGTTGTCTAATTATGTTGACAGACATGATAGCATTGGTAAAAGAAACTTGATATTTTGTCTCAAATCTTCTATGTCTATTATTTTGAATTTTATATCTTATTTTCCATCTTAATAAGAGCTGTCTAGGTGACAGTCATATGGAAGTTGTTCATAATTAAGGCAACTGTAGTAGCTATCTGTCTAATATTCTTTACTTAAATTATTTTTTATCAATTCTTAATGGACCAAATATAAATATAATTTAAATCGGACTAGATTAGATTTACTCTAAACAAGCCCGTATTGATAATCATATTTTAATAGAATTGGACTCAACTCGACATTATAATGTTATTTGAATGAGACAATCACAACCGGACTATTGATGTTTGAATATTCTGATTAATATTTAAAAAAATACAAAAATATTTAATTTAAGTCAATATTTAATTTTGTCTTTGTGACTTAAATTAAATATTCGGCATTCATCATTTTTTTTACAAAGTGTTTGTCAATATTTTAATTCAACCTTGTATTAGTTACATTTTTTGAATTAAATTTATATTCAAAAAAGTGGCAAACTAAATTATATAGTCAAATTAGATGATGCATATTTGCAAGTATCATCAATTTGAGCGTCTAAATTTTATTTCATAACAAGAATCGAAAGATAATGGACTTGAAAAAGAATTAATAATAAGTTTTAAATAGCTTGTTACAACCGACACTTACACTTTATGGTTCTTTGTGTTCCCAAATATTAATAATTAATGACAAACTTAAGTGTGTTGATCACACAATTTTTTTTAATAAACCAATATTTATTTCATATACATAGTGAATAATAATACACATTGTTTTATGCACTATGTGTACAAATATATGTCTAAAATGTGCATTTAAAAAAGTGGAAATATACTTTGTGTACATAATTTTATGTACTTGTGTATCTAAAATATTTTAAAATGTATTTTATGTGCATATTTTTGTATACTTTGGTATACTAATTAATAATGTACTTTGTATATATATATTTACAAAGAGGTAATGTACTTTGTGTACATAATTTAGAAATGATATTTATTGTATATTAATTGATGTAAATGAGGTAATGTTGTTTGATGTTAATAATATTAAATTACTAATAATTTGGTTCTCATAAAGAGTTTGAAGAAAATATTCAATTTTTTGCATAGTCTTACAAAATAACTCTTTAATTTATGTTAAAAGTGAAGCGTGAAACTGATCCGGGGGTTCTCGGTTGGAAGATTATTTGTTAATCTCACCTAGAACTTAAGAACTCAAAATCGGTTAAGTAATAATTATTAAGCATGTGGGTAAGTATATGGTAATTGTGAACATAGCTCAATGTTCGATTCCATGCCACCTAGTTAATTGTTAATATTTTGATGGTTATTTGTTGAAAATTCTTTGTGTTGGTAAATTCTATTACCCGAATAAGTGTTGTTTTTAATTCTTTTTACTCTGTTCTCTAATCTTTTTCAAACATATTAATGATTATTTTTTGAATCGGATTAGTTCTGATACAATTATAATTGTGGATATTTGCATAAATTATTTTTATAATGATTATAAAGTTTGAGAAATGATATGTTAGTGTATATTTCAGTTACACTATTTAGTCATAATCATCGTGAAATAATTGACTAACAAAGATATTACAATACCTTTAATAAATATGCATTTTGTTGTATGTTAAATTTCTCGAATTATTCCTTCTAATTTATTGTTTTTATGAGTTTATAACTAGAACCAAACTTCCATTAAATTAAATAATTTAACATCAATACCCTATTTTTTAAGGGTAACGCATTAAAATGACTATATTTATTGGTTAATTAATTTATTTAATTTGGTATTTAAATGATTTTGTATCATTATGAAGTATTTTGTTGTTTCTTTTATAAAATTTAAATTAAAGTATTCTATAAATTTTGTGACAAATTAGAGTTGCCAAAATTAAGAAAAAATTCTTATTTGATGGTTAAGTTCATCATTACACGACGTGATTTTTAATTATATTTTCAATAATATCCTATTAAGTGAGAACAAAGATACTTAAACAAATGCTTTCACATCAAAAATTTTTATGATACACTCTGAACAAAAGCTTTGTGTTTTTGTTTTAGCTGGATGATGACTTTGAAAGCCGTAAATCAATGTACGCATCTTGATTTATTTTTAAGAGGTTGAGTAATAATATTTATCCTTTATGGATATTTGAACTCTTTTATTTTTTTACAATATTTATATGTGAATATATGCATAAGAATGAGATTGATACAGAGATGTCATACTCCATAAATTAATTTATAAAATCTTCTTTAAATATAAAAGATTTTGAGATTTGTAATGCTTTATAATATCAACCTTTACATAGATGTGTTGATAATCAAATTTAATCTGAGTGGGATTACGACAAATTGATACCACATACAACTCTTGGCGAGTGAATATATAAATATTTATCGTTTCAAATTGATAATTAGAAATTTTATTTCTTTCATATAAATATTATATCACATTATTTGTTGATGTGATTTTATTCTTTGTGATATCTTATTGTGAATTGTTGGAAGATGATGGAAGTATAAATGGAATTCATGAATATAAAATGAATTCTTAAAACTTTTTGTGGATATAACTAGATGGTTGATTAACTAATTTTTTTAAGTCAAGTGATACATGTATTTATCTTTAGATTTTTGTTTACATAAGACATCTTTTATTAGTTGTCTTAATGACCATTAATTCGCCTCAAGTTAGTCACAATATATTTAGACTTTATGATTATTTCAAATGAATGTTGAGTAACCTTTTCTATAATTATAAGATGGATTGACAATATTTTTACATTAGTTGTAAGAATTATGAAAGATCATTATGATTATTTAATGTGTTCCGATAAATGGTTCATATTTAATTATCATCTAAGATCATGAATTTTTAAAAACTCTAAGATCAGTTATGATCTTATGTTATGATATATGATATCATAATTGACGTTCTATAATGTTGATTAGATTTAAAAATTAGTGCTTATCTTTTTTTATGAGATAAATAGTATTTTATTTTCAAATTAAGGAAATTTGTGTCCTAGGTTATTTATACTTTGTGATAAAATCACCATAAGTACTAGTTAATTTATATTTTATGTTAAAATCAACATAAAGACTAGTTGGTTTATACTTTGTGTTAAAATTACCATGAGTACAAAAAGATTTCTACTTTGTGTTAAAATCTATTTTGTATATTTTAATACACCAATTTTTTTTAAATTAAGGTGACTTAATACAAAAATATTCATCATTCTTAGTATCTCGAAATTTGAATATTTATCCATATTTTTTTGTCATTTGATGACATGCATAAATGAAGCAATTTTTTTTAATTGCTTATTGAGGATAAAGGAAAAAATATAAGTATTGAACATTTCAAAGTTATTTTTTTGATCCTTCATCACATTATATGTATAAAAATACACATATGTTGATTTGCAAATGAATTGTTCATTTAAAACTAATTAGGCACAAATCCTAATAATACAAATTATTTCATGGATGTAAATATAATTTATATGTTGAGTTATATTATTTTTGATAAATTCCTTAGTATTTTGCATTTAATGTAGACCTTAATGCTCTATAAGATAGTGCATTATGAAATAATTGTTTAAAATAATTTTATTCACTATTAAGGGATTATGTCTTCTTGAGAGGAGACAATCTTATTGGCACCGTGAATGAATAAATTTTAATCTCATGTACTAAATAAATGATATCTTGGGCAAGATTGCTTTTGAAAACATTATTTTGATGAAGTTTTATGTTATCACATAAAAAGTCTCATTTGTTGAGATATGAATTTTTTAAAAATGATATTTTATGATAGTATATGAGATGTTGAAGTTACCATACATAATTGATGATGTGTTCATCAAAACTTATAATAATTTTGTATAATGTATGTTCACAAACACAAAGAATAATATGTCAGATGAGATGAATGACTTTTTTACCGATCATTTGCCACTAGTGCTTGAGTAACATTGAGAGATGAAACATTAGTACTTGAAATCGCGTTTGTTGCCTCAATAAAAAATTGAGATGAGACCGTTTGTGAAAATTGTCGACATGATTTCTCGTAGCCATAATCCAATATAATTAGACATGAGACTTAAAGAGTTGCATTAGTTATAATTGTGCTAATTGTCTCAAGTCAATTACCTGAGTGGTAATTGGTCTTAAATTTGAATGGTATTGATAAAGGATATATGCTCTATATGAGTTATTTTCAATGTGAATAATTATACATCATAACATGTAATTCATACTACGTATGTTTTTACGATCAAGAGGACAATGGGAGAATGATCCCTGCTTCTCCACTAAATGAGACCCTTGAAGCAGAACTGCTTCTCAGTACCCTTATTTACTTTCAACTTTATTTGACATAGTAAAACGATATTTCTTTCTTTAATTTGCTACCTATAGCCATAATAATCCGATGATAAGGGGTATGTATAAAAAGTCATTATTTTATATATCAAGAGTAATATGAGTGTGAAAAAAGGTAGATGATTATACAAAGAACATTTTAGCTAATGAAGAGCAACAATTATATCTCTAACATGTGCATTAAAATATATAACAAGTAGTGAAGTTAAATAATTTGAGGAATATGTGATCCTCACTATAGTCTAAGTACAACAATTATATATAAACTACTATATATCTCTAACATGTGTAAAGTTTGAGCTTCTATATTCAGTTGTACTTGCAGGTTGTACAACCTACGTCTCGTATGAAAAATTCTTTCAAAACACTGTCATGCATTACATGTGTGAGTGAGATATTTGATTTATTGACACCCATGAGCTGGTAACACACTATTACTCTATTATGTATGAGTGAGAAATGTTGACGCATTTTTTGTGAAAACAACTGTAAAAGGTGGACTCACCAAATTAATCAAAAGATTAACTTTAATTTAGTCTCAAGTTAATCAAATATTTTCTCTTCGTATTTTTCATATCAGTTAGTTTGAGATAATGATGGAAAAACTTATCAATATTACATATTCTCCCCAACATCCTTGAGGGGTAGAATGAGGCGTTAAGGTATTTTCCTAATGGTCAAGTCTTGAATTGTAGGTGTGGTGACTCTTATCCATTGATTTATTATATTGCAAGATAAGTTTTTATCTTATTTATATTTTATCTTGTATTTAAATTCTCTAGTTAACAACCTTTTCCAAACTAAACAAGCTCTCATCCTCCAAACAGCCTTGCAAGCTAATGGCCAATTCTGGATTTCTGGTAGAGACAATTTAGCAGAAAAAGGAAGGGGAAATTGCACGGTGCGGAAGAAAAAAATGTGCATGCAGACAAAGTTTCCACACCTTGAACTTTTGCAGACTTTAAAAAAGAGAGGTCGCAAATGGGTCTTTTGATACGGTCACCATCTTTCCTCTTTTTCCATCCTCTTGTCCAAAGCAAAATTTTCTGCATGGAAGTAAGTGAATTCTAGGATCTCGTTCACAATCATTTCCTCTCCCAACTATATATGCTTTCCATGAGTCTTCATGATCACGAGGAGATCCGAGGAGGTTGTTGCGATGTGAAAGACTGCCTTACTATGACCAGTCAAAAAAGAGGATCAAAACATGCCTGACAGGTAGCAAAAGAAAATTCTCAGCTCGCAGATTTCGGGAATGATGCTGCTTTTGAGGATGTTGGGTCCTTGTCTTTGCGCATTTTATCATACATGAATGATTCAGTGCAGTTGCAGGAAGATGATAGCTTTGTTTTTCCTGCTCTTAATTCATTTCCCACTGCCATGTTATCCTTATCAGAATCAGATGTTTTTGCTACGAACAAATGCCTTTTACTGTAATGAAATGGAAATCGATGCACGGCATTCTCTCCTCAATTAAGATCATTCCTCAAAACAAACTGATATACAATCCATTTATGTAGTAAGAGCCCACAATATTTCCATTGTAATAATAATGTCTTACTTTTACAAACAACGACCACAATGCTACGGCGTACATACAAGACAATAATTTTATTAGACATTATCCGTATTAACTCGAGAAACAGGTAGCTTGGTTTGATCTAAAATTGAGTTTCGACGAACACTCGGTACATGTCCCTAATGTCACTCGAATTATTGGCGTATACACCCACCCGACACCACACTAGTCTGTCGTCAATCTTCGGAAAAATCGGCCCTTAAGTAAGGCTGAGTGCTATGGGTCTCTCGTTCCCCCGACTTCCAGAACCTAGCCTCTGCATTTCAACGGAAAGTGAGCACATAGTCGCCCTCAATTTCTCGATAATCAGAATTGCGTACTTACCCCCACCCACTCCCTTCGTGATTACCTGCACGTAGAACGTTATGTTCTTGGCTAGTTTTCATGTTAAGCATTAAACATATTTTGTCTTTCGTTAAGATCTCAGAATATACGTAGACATGTAATTAAGCCGGGAACAAGAATTTTGAAACAAGCATCTATGATTATTAGTTACCTTAACAAGAAAGAAATGCGTGTTTGCCTAGACCAGTTGAAAGAAGCAATCCGCATGGTCGACTTAGTGTGAGTGAATTGACTTGTACGGAGTCGTTAAGAAATTACTTAAATAAGTTCAACTTAGCCTTCTTCAGTCCAAAAAAGAACGATGGCACCGCAATTCACTGACCGTGAAGCCAATGTAACCATTCAGAACGCTGCTCAGAAATGAAATTCACCATAATACAATAGATTAATGGATGCCATTGGAAACCTACTAACAAAACTTAATTCTTCAAACAGCGTCTGTACAAAATTCACCTTGCAGCAGCCATCAATGTGATAATTTAGTTTTTTGTGGGTGGGCTTCCATTGTTCAGGTTTAAGTACACTCCATTGCGTGATGGAATGTGTCTTCCTAGCCCACTGGAGCCGATAAAACATAAATTTGTAACAATGTTACCATGTTTCTCCAAAACTCATCAGATTAAAACATCATCATCAAGAGCAATAACGCTACCACAATTTATCAATTTGAATAGTACCATTGAACATTGTCTGTCCCAAGGCATTTCTTCCGGTTTCCTAGTTTCTTCAGCAAACAGCCGCACTACAAAAAGGCATGTTGATACCGCACTTCAATAATTCAAGAAATGAATTCTAAATTTCATGGAGGCTCTATTTTCTTAACATGAAAGAAAAAGAAAATATAACAAAAATCTATAAATGGCAATTTATGACATAAGCATTAATTTTTAAACTTATTTATGGTAAGATAAGATGCAAGACTGCCTTCCCACCAAGTGTCCCCCACCAGATACATCACAACAAAATTTCTTATAAAAATTTACATCCCATATTTATATCGTAACTACCTCTTTGTAAATGATAACTAAGAAAATTTCATGTATCTTTTTATGCTAACAAAATAGACCTTAAGAGTTGAAATAGAGATACATGATGTACATGTTCAATAGGTGTAGAAGTGGTCACTTACTGCCACGTAAACCTTACATATGAAATACAATAATTAAAAACAATAATTTGGCACCATAATTTCGCTCACTAGCAGGATATAATTCTATGATACTTGATCTGACAGAAGCCATTAGAAGCCGGTATGCGTTAGGAAGAGCAAGGGGCACTAACCAAGGGAACAAGATACATCCTCGATGGGGTAAGTGCTCAAATGGTTTATACTTGCCCAACGAGAATTCAACCTGATGCCAACCGTTTAAGCACAAGTTATTGTCACTGCAGGTCTAAAAAAGCACAGATAAAGAGCATCCAGCCTTCAATAGTTAAGCCTTTTCCTACCCAGCTGGTTTAAGCGGTTTAAGCAGTTTAAGCAGCTGCAGCGTCATGCTAGGACAGTGGTGCAGACGCAGTTTCTTGCAAAATATTTCCAAGAACGATTGCACCTAATATTCTCAGGTAAAGACATTATAACTGAAATGCATCAAAAGAAGCCCGTAACATTTTATGCATTGCAGGTTACTAAGGCCCAAACATACTTCAGCCTTTTCACAAGTTCCCACTAATAGCAACTTGATCATTATTAATAAAATAAAGAATGTTTGAATGGGAAAATAGATATACTTCAATTAAATGACTCCTTCAAGAACCATTACTTGATCATCAAAAAGAAGCTTGATTTTCTTGCAACTAATTCAATGATCACAGCCACAACTTGACCATCCAAAAGCTTCCCATGATTTTCATGCAATTAATTCATAAAATGTTTCAACAATTAATAAATTAACCAGCCCTAGAAAATCCAACACAACAACAATAGAACAAAAATAAAACATAAAAACAATGTAGCATCTACCTTATTTAATAAACAGTTTAGAGCAATCAAAAATTTTATTTGACATTTTGAGATATGAAAATCAATCTGAGATAATCAAGAATAAAATAGACAACTATTGGAAATCGACAAAAGATTTACTTAACATGATACAGATACCTGATAAAAGATTAAGTTGTCATATAATTATTGCATTGACGGATAGAAGAATAAATGATACGAGCACTCTCCTTTCACTTGCACAAATACTACTACAATGCATCAACTAAAAGCAAGATTACGAAAGAGGCGGAATTACTTACTCCCATTCGATTTATTCACATTTTTATTTTCTACACAAATTACAGCACACTCCTTGCTACTTCACAAGAAAACCTATTTGAATCCTTGCAGAAAGAACTTTAACTGCTAAACTCCATCGGAGTGCGAGTGCTGGAACCAACTCTATGGAAGTCTGCACTGCTACTCAAAAGCTGTATAACATGAAAACTTCCTGCGAGTATGTTCTATTAATTGATTAGACCAAGTTCATAAGCATGCCACATATCCCCCAACTATAAAACATTCATTCTCTGTACAGAAAATGCAGAAATAGCCAATCAATAAGGTGAATCAAGAAAGAGGCATCAATATTTTGTAACTGTTGTGAAATTCATAAAAAGAACAGCCTTGAACTCAATTCTCAGAGATGCCCCAACTGCTTCAGTTGCTACACTTTAACACAAGTCCTGCACCACAGGCTCTTAAAAACGTGCACTGCTATTTCTGATCACTGTTAAGGCTTTCACATAAACAAATAGTCACCACACTATAAAACAAAATTTTGATGGTTACTGAAAAGGATCTCTTCATAATGACAAAATGGTCTGCTGGCTGATGTAATAAATATGCAACCAAAGTATCAAACCAATCACAATTTATATCATCGTAACACCCATGCTGTCAGACTTGCAATAGAATCCCCAATCAACAAAGTGACTCATTATCATTACTTGGACATATGAAGTTATATATCTTAAAAACATCATCTTTAAAAAGATAACATTCTCAAAAGAACCATGGTTGGGTATATGAAACTATATCATCTCAAACTCCAACATGGAAAAGAAACCACCATATGAAAATAACAATGATCATACCAATACAATAAAATGCCAGAAAATCTCTAGAAACAACAGAAAACAATAAAACACAAAAGCCTGAACCTGATATAATGCATTTAGCAACGTGAGTACGTCTACTAATCCCAACATGTCAAAGAAGGAATTTCTGAACTGGAGAAGAAGACAAGAAGACCTGTTGGGTATTGAGGCGTAACAGTCATGCCCTATCAAATAAAAGAGGCAACCTTTCAATTGAAAAGAGGTAGAAAAATAAAATAGTGATCATCTGCACCTATGCAAATTGCAGTCTTTCAAATAGATTGACAGAAAATCCTTCAATGCCACACAAATACGACACCACATAGCTCATCACCTCATTCTGAGTATGCATGATATGCTCTTCTGACTTCATTGACAAACAACAATCTTTAATTATCCTTCCATGGAGATCAATAAAAACATCAGAAAAGCTTGAAATAAGAGAACGTAAATAATTTCCACACCAACCCTAGCCTGGATGCTTCACTTCTCTCTCATTGCAAACTTCCAGCAACTGTTCAAAATGAAATTGCGCAACTAACACCTCAGACAATCATGTATGAACACATCAGGTCAATCATGTACCATCATTCTTTCACAGACAGGCGCATTTTGCTAGTCTCTTCATAGATGCCTCTAGGAATTCGTTGACTTACCACATTAGTTCATAACTAAAAGTTGAGATACTCCAAAATAAACGAAGAATGATTAGGAGTTCAAAATAATTCAACCAAAATCTAAGAACCCTACCACACAGAACAACAAACCATCACAGATTCAACTGAAATCTTCGAACCCTTTCAAAGCCCATGCACATCTGCTGATGCCTTTACCAATCCACCACATCAAGTAATTTTCCCATGAATGCCATCATTCTTAAGCTCAAGATACTGTAGAACCAAAATAAATCAGAAAACACATACTTATTTTTCTCCAGATTATATATCAAAAATCATAGCCTGACCACCAAAGATGTATGCGAACTTTCAAAAGAAGTGAAGAAAGCAGAGATGATGAGTAAATAAACTATATAACGAACGATGCCCAGATAGTCACCACTAGGCAAAAACAAAAAGTTACAAAACTGTTGTAACTGGAAGAAATAACACATCCACTCTTTAACCACGCTTCACAATTAAGCCATTCATAGGTCCTGAGGCCGAACATTAAAAGCTACAATAATATACTGACAAAAAAATCAATTAGCACTAATTCTTTAATTGCTTATACTTCGCAGCATTTCAAACAATTAAAGAACATTGATTCTTTGCCCTAACAAGTGACAACATAACTAAGTTTTTTACTACCACTATATGGTTCAGAAAAGAATGACTCAAAAGAAGTGTATTTCATCAACTGTCACATTTCCTCAACAATGGTCCAAGAAGAGAAACTCTCAAAATCACCTCAAAGACACCTCAGCTGCTTTTGCTGTTCTTACTCTAAACATGTAGGGACAGATGATGTTAACAAAATGGCCAATAACTGAAAACACACTGCTGCTTGCATCCCTTAAGACAAACACCACCCATGGCAAGTTCCTTGCAACATGGTACAACTACAACATCTTACATGTTAAACTTTCATAGGTCCTGAAATCGAACAAACAGAACTCTGCAGAGACTGTCAATGAGGAGAAAATTCCCACAACAGAAAAAATAATCTGCAGCCTGAGTAACAAAAATAAATAATGAAACATTACACCATCCATGTCGTAAGGCTTACAACAGATTCTTCTGAGGGAAGGGTAAGTTGCTTATCCATACAACCAATGAACCGGTACAAAACTTCAACGAGTAGCTTTCATAAGAAATTAAATAAATGAAAATCTGGAAATGAAGTCACAAATTTGGTAGAATTGACTTTCAGAAAAAGTCATCCCCAGAGTAAACACTTAGTTAGCAAAAATATAGAAGAATTAAGCTGCTTGGTTGTCATGCAAGACATCTGGTTCAAACTCTAACCTGCTGAATGAAAGATACCCCAAGCTTAAATAGAAAGAGAGCATGGTGCACAATTGCCAATTCGTGAAGCCAATTTATCTTGCAAGATTAGAACTGAAAAATTATTCTTACCAATTACTAGACAGAGCCCACATAAAAAAACCACCCAGAATGAAGAATGACAACCAAAGGATCACAATCGGATCATAGTAAGTGTAAAGTCCACAAGAAAATATAACTGAACAAGAAGTTAGTCTCATACACAATATAAAGAAACAACAAAGGAGGAAAATTGACAAGCATAATTGACGCCAAATTACCATCCACTGACAAGCAATCAAACAGCAGAATGCAGCACTTTTGCTTCAAAAAACCTTAAAACTGAAGCAAGCAGCCGTCACAGTCCTTAAATGTTCTAGACTTCCACATAGGTCTTCAATGGCAAAGAGGCTTTATCACCCTCTAAAATTAATGCATCTGAATTAAAATGTGAAGTTTCCAAATGTGGTATGTAAGAAGGCGTAAATACCACGTGCATGTGGTTAATACACAAAACCTGATTTCAATAGCTTCCACACACATAAAAAATGCTACAAGGTGTTAGTTCAACAGAAAGATATCATAATTACTGCATTGAAGGATACAAGCACAAATGATATGAGCACTCACCTTTCACATGCACAAATACTATAACACATCAACTTAAAAAAGCAAGATTCTGAAAGTAGCAGAATTACTTCCTCCTATTCAATTTTGTGCAGTAAGATTACATACTTTTATTTTCCACACAAAGTTACAGTGCACTCCTTGCTACTTCACCTGGAAAACCAATTTAAATTCTTAGAGACAGAATGTCACTGCTAAACTCCGTCTAAGTGCCGACACCAAACACTATGGTGCCGACACCAACACCATGGTCAGTCTGCACTAGTACTCAAAAGACAAAATAAAAAAACTGTCAGCAAATATTTTCTATTACTTGATTAGACCTGTTTCATAAGCATGCCACATCCCCTCCAACTATATATAACATTCATTCTCAGTACAGATAATGCCAAAATAGCAAACAATAAGGTGAGCATGAAATAGGAATCTAACATATTTATTATGTAATTGTTATGATGTTCATCAAGAAGAAAACAGCCTTGCAAGAAATTTGTTAGCTTTCTCCGCTTAACGACTCTTCGGCTTAAGGAGTTCACTACTTACAAGGCCTCTATTTCTTTATCTCAGAGATGCCCCTTCTGCATCCGTTGTTCCCACTTGACACAATTCCAACCTGCACCAGTTTCTTTCATACATACTATAACTTCTATCTAACCTTTATAAGAGCTTTCACATCTACAAATAATCTCCTCTATAAAAAAGCACTTTGATAATTAAGAAATCCAGTCAATCAAATCCAATACGAAAAAGGATCTCTAGCATAATGGCGTAATGGTTTAAACTAATCACAATTTATATCATCATAAAACCCTTGTCACAAAGACTTGCAATAGAATCCCCAAGCAACAAAGTGACTCATTATTTATACACATGAAGCTGTATATATCAACTTAAACACCAGCGCTCAAAAGAAAATAAATCTTAAAACCACCACCATTTGGACATATATGCAACTATATCACCTCAAACACCAACACGAAAAACAAATTACCATTTTCAATTAACAATGACTGATATATATCAACACCAAAAGAAGTGAATAAATCTCTAGAAACAACTGAAAACAATGTAACACATAAGCATGTCCTTGATAAAGGTATATGAGTGCACATGTAATTTACAATGTATCCACTGAGGCACATTTGAACTGGAGAAATAATGAGAAAACCTGTTGGGAATTAAGCCTTAATTTGCCATGACCATATAATAATATAAGAGGAAACTTTGTAACTGAAACGAGGAAGAAAAATATGGGAATGACCAGATAAATGAGAATGACAAAAGTGAGGCTTTAACATTGAAAAAGGACGGTTGAATGGCAAGAGAAGACAAATAATCAGAAAGAAGATTCACCACCATAAATTGCAGTCGTTCCAAACAGTTCAACAGAAAATCTCTGAATGTCCACCTTACACAACACCAGATAGCTCATCATCTCATTCTGAGTATGCATCTTTTGACTTCCCATCAATTCATGAACAGTCTTTAATTATCCCCTTCCATGGAGAACAAGAAAGCCAAAAACATCAAATAAAAGAACACACCAAATTCTCACCAATAACCTAGTCTGACCATTAATGATGCTGTACTACTCTTCCCGCAAATTCTCAGCATCTGCTTAATATGAAACCACACAACCAACCTCAAAAAATCACGAACAACAACATTAAACATAAGTTAAATCACATACCACCTCATCACTTCTTGAACAGTGTCATTTTACTGGACTCATCATAGATCCCTCTCTAGGACTTCGTTGAATTGACAGATACTTCAGTAAGAGAAAGTTGGGACATTATGAATCAATAGAAGTTCAAAAGAATTCAACTTCGAAATATAGAAGCCCACGACATAGAAAAACAAAGCGACACCTCAAAAAATCACGAACAACAACATTAAACATAAGTTAAATCACATACCACCTCATCACTTCTTGAACAGTGTCATTTTACTGGACTCATCATAGATCCCTCTCTAGGACTTCGTTGAATTGACAGATACTTCAGTAAGAGAAAGTTGGGACATTATGAATCAATAGAAGTTCAAAAGAATTCAACTTCGAAATATAGAAGCCCACGACATAGAAAAACAAAGCGACACCTTTCAAGTATATGAACATTTACTAACGTGTTGATCCATCCACCAAAAAAACAGCAATTCACCCATCAATCAGAAGTCCACAAAACTGTAAAATAAAAAATAAATCATAAATTAGAGTAAAATAAAAAATAAATCAGAAATTAGAGTAAAATAAAAAATAAATCAGAAATTAGATACTAATATTTCCACCAGATCATACCAAGATTTTTATAACCTAACCAACAATCCATGCAAACTTTCAGAAAAAAAGGAGGAAAACAGAGAAGAGGAAATGAGCCACACACATTTTTTTCGCCAAATCATACCAAGAATCATTGCCTAACCATAAAAAATCCATGCAAAATTTCAGAAGGGAGGATAACAGAGAAAAGGAAATGAGCCATACACTGGTGGTAGTATAATAAATGATGTCCAGATAGTTATCACTAACCAAAAAATGGAAGAAACATTATCGTAACTGGAAGAAATGACACATAACCTTTCTTAAATCTTCTTTCACAAAGAAGCCATTTACAAATAAATCCTTCAGACTGAGTAACAATAATGTGCTTCAACTGAAAGGAGTCGATGCTTTAAACAACAACCCACAAGTCACTGATCTTGTAACTGACAAAAATATTAATCGACGATGCGTCTCTAATGGCTTACAATTTCATGGTATTTCAAATGATTAACGACCATTGCCACTATATTATGGTTAAAAAAGCAAGACACAGCTAAAGTGCATTTCCTCAACTTAAAAAAAAAAATTGCTATTACCACAGTGATCCAAGAAAGAAACTCTAAAAACTTACCTTAAAGACACTCAAGTGCTTTTCGTACTCTAAACATGTAGGCACAGATGATGTTAACATATAGTCCATCACTACATAGAACACTGCAGCTTAAGTGATTATTTTTCTTTCAAGATAAAACACCGCCCACGACAAGTTCCCTGCAATATGTACATCTTACATTTTAAACTTTCATAGACTGATATATAGAACCCTGCAGAGATAGTACGCAGAAAATGTAGAGTTAATAATGAGACATTGCACCATCCATGTAATGCTTGCAACTGATTCCTCAAGCAACACAACCAAAGAACCAACACAAACTTCAACAAGTAGCCTCCACAAGGAAAGTAAATAAATTAATACCAAATGAAATCTTGCATTTTCAGGTGTGACTTCCAGAATAAATCATCCATGTAATGCTTGCAACTGATTCCTCAAGGAACACAACCAAAGAACCAACACAAACTTCAACAAGTAGCCTCCACAAGGAAAGTAAATAAATTAATACCAGGAAATGAAATCTTGCATTTTCAGGTGTGACTTCCAGAATAAATCATCCACGGTAAACACTTACTGAGATATTTGATTCAGACACAATCTCGTGCAAGATTATTCATGAACTGACATGACAAATCATTGTTACCAACTACTAGAGAGCAACTCAAAAAAACAACCTGAATGAAGAATCAACCAAAGGATCACCATACAATCTAATCTAATCACAGTAAGAATTGTCGAGGAAACAAAAATGTAGGGAAAAGAAATGACAAGCACATAATGCACCACTTTTTCTTTTCACCGATGGAAGCATTTAAGAAAAGTAGCCACTGGAATGTCCTTAGATGTTCTCGTGGCACCAATAACATCACGCCTCAAAAAAAATGCATCTAAACCAAAATCTGATGTTCCCAAATGTGGTATCTGAAAGAAAGCGTCAATAATACAACTCATATGGTGAATTCGCAAATCCTTGAAGAACCTGAACTTGTCAAACTTCAAACAAAAATCAGATCCCTTATCTATTTCGAAATCTTCCCAAGTCAAATGCACCCGAAATACTCCATCAACAAATCAGTAATCCACCCATCAATCTGAAATTTACAAAACTGTAAAATAAAAAATAAATAGGAAATAAGATACTAATATTTCCACCAGATCATACACCAAGAATCATAGCCTGAAATAATCCACGCAAACTGTCAAAAGAAAAAGGAAAACAGAAAACATGAAATGAACCATGCCCATTTTTTCACCAGATCATACCTAGACTCATTGCCAAGCCATAAAAAATCCATGCAAACTTTCGGAAGGGAGAAAAACAGAGAGAAGGAAATGAGCCATACACTGGTGGTCGTATAAAAAATGATGTCCAGATAGTCATCAATAACCATAAAATGGAAGAAACACTATCGTAACTGGAAGAAATGACACATATCCCCCTCCCAAATCTTGCTTCACAAGAAGGCCATTTACAGATCCTTCAGACTAAATAAAAATGATGTCCTTCAAACTGAAGGGAGTTGATGCTCTAAACAGCACAATACAAGTGCACCTGACCTGTAAGTGACAAAAAATATCAATCAACCAGTACTACTCTAATTGCTTATAATTTCAGGGTATTTCAAATGATAAACAATAAGTGCCGCTATATTATGGTTAGAAAAAGCAAGACCCAGCAAGAGTGCACTTCCCTCAACTTAAACAAAAAAAAAATCATTAATACAAGGATCCAAGAAAGAAACTCTAAAAACTTACCTTAAAAAGACGCATCAGCTGCTCTTGTTTCTGTTTTTCCTACTCTAAACATGTAGGCACAGATGATGTTAACATCACCAAATAGAACATTGCAGCTTAAGTGATTCATTTTCTTAAAAAAACTCCGCCCATGACAAGCTCCCTGCAACATGTACAACATCTTTACATTTTGAACTTTCATAGACCTTTATATTACATTAAACTCCGTAGAGATAGTCAGTAAGCAGAAAAAGTAGAGAGTTAATAACGAGACATTGCACCATCCATGTCGTAGGGCCTGCAATAGATTCCTCAGGGAAAGGTTTATCCAACTTGCTTATCCACACAACCAAAGAACCAGCAATCCCTAAAGGACCACATAACAAAATCACAAATGACAAGCAATAAACGGGAAATATTTTCTGCATCAAATCATTCTTTATATTCTACATACTATACTCGTAGTATGATGGTGGTCAGGCAAGTATGCCCCTATCATCTAGTAGACAGGACAACTCTCTCTTTCAAGGAGATAGCAGATTTCCATAGATCTCGAATTAATTCTTCTAGGTTCGATGCCTCCACAAGTAAATAAATTAATACCTGGAAATGAAATCTTGCATTTTCAGGTGTGACCATCCAGGATAAATCATCCACAGTGAGCACTTACTGAGATAGAAAATACATAAGAAGAATAAAACTGCTCTATCGTCACGCTAGATATCTGATTCAGACACAAGCCCATGCAAGATATTTCTGAACTGACATGACAGATCATTGATACTAGCTACAGACCGCGCCTGTTAAAGACATCCTGAATGAAGAATCAACCAAAGGATTGCCATACAATCTCTAGTCAAAGTTCGAATTGTCGAATCAGTCCACATGAGAAAAGATCACTCTGATATACACGATACAAAGAAATAAAAATGTAGGGAAAAGAAATCACAACCATAATGCACCAATTTTATGACAAAAGTTACACAACCCACTGACAAAGTAATCAAATAGCAGAATGCACCACTTTTCCTTTGAAAAGCCTCAAAGCCGAGCTAACTAGTCGTCGTCATTAGATGATCTAATTCTTCCTCACGGGGCACCAATAGCATCACCCTCCTCCAAAAATAACGCATCTGAACTAAAATCTGATGTTCCCAAATGTGATATCTGAAAAGAAGACATCAATACTACTCATATGGTGAATTCTCAAATCCTTCAAGAACCTGAACTTGTCAAACTTCAAACAAAAATTCATCCCTTATCTATTCCAGAAACTTCCATCAAAATCTGTACAAGTCAGATGCACCAGAAATACTCCCAACCATCCCAATTATTCAATATAAGCGGCTCAAGTCTCCCTCAAATCCTATAGCAGGGCCAAAGGTAGGTCTCACCTCTCAAGAAGACATTCTAGTCTCCGATGAATACGATCGTCACTTGTTGTCGTACGCTTCTTAAATCATCTAAACGGGAATTTAATATTAATCTGAAAAAAAAAGCCGGAACCGAAAATTTCAGAAAAACATTCATAAACAGGCATGATACATGATTGTAACAAAACAATACAATTGAAGCATGGTTGGTGGGAATTTCATTTCACTATCCCGTTGATAAGAACCGATCACAATTGGAAAAGCGACGAAAACAATTCTTTGGTAGAGTTAAAACAGAAACATTAATCAAATCGACCACAATTGAAGAGCGACCAAAACAATTCTTATGGTTTCTTAAAAACCAACAAATTCGGACGGACTAGAATTGAGGGAAAGAATCGAAAGCTCGAAGAAAACAAAATAGAACGCTTTTAAAACAAGTAAAGGAACAAAATAAATAAATTAAATGAACCAAAATAACCAATTGAAACAACCAAAGAACGAAGGAAGAAAACCCAAATAAAACGCACGAGCTGATCAATAAAAGCAATCAACTAAAACCAGACCCGATTCGACTGATTCAATGAAAAATTAAAGAAAGAGTGAATAATCAAAACCCCAATCAAATCAAACACAGATAGAGGCAAGAGAGGATATCCAAAATTGAAGCCCGAATAACAAAGCAAAAACAATAAAGTAAAGAAAAACCAAACCCCAAATTGACCGTGGCCAGAGACGAAGGAAGAAGAGGAAACGAAGGACTCATCCATCGGGAGCTCCCCATCTGCGTTATTTATAGGCCGCGAAAGGCGGTGGAATGGAATCCCGAACGCGTTGCGTTCAAACAACGCCCAACGGAAACATCAACGCGCTTTAGGCACCTATTTTTTTATCAACAAACCGCCTTCCATTTGAATGATCGAATCATTACGCGCGTTTGGCTGAAAAAAAGGAGTGCCTAACACTTGTTTCTCGAGAGAGATCTACGAATTTACGGGTGGGCACGGACGTCTTATTATCGATGTCCACCGAAATTCTAAGTATGTCCCATAAAATTTAATTGATTAAATTTAATTAAATAAAAATAAATTAAACCTATTTTTTTATGACACGGACGTCTTAATTATCGAGGTCGATCAAAATTCAAAGAATGTCCGACCGATCGATTAAATTTAATTAAATAAAAATAAATTAAATATAAATATTTTTTGTCTTATCAAATGGCCGATCGACTAAATATATAATATTTTATATCAATAATATAATATTCTTTAAAAATATATTAAAAATAAAAAATACATAAATATAAAATATGAATTACATCACTTTTTCTTCTTTTTTTTTCGGTTAAACCTTTAAAGATTATGACCAAATTTCTCAATCACAATTTCAAGTACTTGTTATGCTATGCTCCAAAGACTATACACAACAGCAATATGAAGAAATCCAGAGAAGCAGCATGTCTAAGAAAACCATCATCTCAACGAGAACAAGAAACTGACCTCAATTTACTGCCAATACTCTTGCTCGGGGGCGACTCCTTAGCCAAGTAGCACTGAGCAATGGTGCAGCTAATCACATACGACTGCGCCTCCACCGTCGTCGCCGCAGTCCACACCATCGTCACAACCGCCAACGCAAAGAACGCCGCCACCCACCCACCCACCCTGCTCCTAAGCAGGGTAATACTCCCCATCCGATCCCACCTCTGGCACCACCCTCCTATTCTCTGGCGCAAACACCAGAAACACAACAAAGGGCACGAAGTAGATGATCAAACCGATCCCAAGCTCTGCGCCTCCCTCTCCCCTTCCCCTCCCTCGCCCCTACCAAGCCCAACCCCCTCTACGACTCCACCCGCACCGTCGCCGCCTTCGCCCTCTCCAAGCTCTTCGCCCACGCCCTTCGGTCCATCTCCGCCAGCCTCGTCGCCTCCGGCGTCCTCCCCTCCCCGGACCAACTCCTCCTCCTCCAGCGCGGCTTATTTGCAGCCGCCGGCCCGATTTTCTTCGCGCGCCTCCGCGACCGCCCCACCGGTTACCTCAACACGCCGCTAACCGTCGTCGCTACCGGGCTGGCCAAGTGGTCAAAAAGATTATCACTGCAACAATTCGACGACGAAATTGAAAGGCATTACGAAGGGGAGGCCGGCGCTTGGGCCTGGGCAAGTGGAAGAGTTTGTCCATTGTCGTCTGTAACCTCTTCTCGCCGTCCTCCGCCATGGCCACTGCTCACCCTCCGGCCACGTAAGACCGGTAAGAGCTCGCCGGAGCCACCACCGCCGACATCCGAAAAAATCGGAGCTACCTGTCCGGCTTGAGCCAAGGAACGCCGGCGGCGGATGATCGGCGGCGATCGGAGAAGAAAGGCTTTGCCTTTGCCGGATGGTGATCGATCGCCGCCGCGGTTCGTCGCCGTCTGAGGACAGCGGAGGGGATCCTCAGGCGGCGGCGGAGGGTCTGCAGGCGACGCGCAGGGTGGCGGAGGGGGTCAGCAGGCGGCTGTGGAGGGCGGCCGGAGGCGGCGGAGGAGATGAAGGCTCAACAGTACTAGGTTAAGATTTTGATTTTCTACGGTCCACGGACATTATTCGGGCCCGACGGCAACTCGGATAAGACTTGTCCGACGTAAATTTCGACAGACGCACAGATAAGCCCACCCTTATTTACCATCACATGGGAAAATAAGTTATTCCATGATTCTAAAAATTGATCGATTTAAATGAAAATTAATCACGGTAAAAATTTAATCATCGTAAAAATTTGTCTGTAAATTGGTTGATTCGAACCAATTTTACCTAATTTAAGTTAATAATTTGAACCGATTTAAGAAAGTAGTCGAGGACAAACAAAGAAAGACATGTGGTGAGGGCGAGGGGTGAGGGCTATGATAGGGTAAGTGGGGGTGGAGAGGCGGGTGAGCGATGAGGGCTATGATAGGGTAAGTGGGGGTGGAGAGGCGGATTCAAGGGGCGATAGGAGTTGGGCGGCAATGGTCAGGCGTGGGAAAGGGGGGGCAACGGCACAAATAATTGGGAGAGAGAATTGAGCGAAAGAAATAGTTAGTAATATTCTCGTAATTAAAAATTAATTTGATACTGATTTGAATAAAAAATAATAATTAATTCTAAATAATTTTAAAAAAAATTATAAAATATTATAAAATATAATACACATTATAATATTAAAATAATATATTTTATAATTAATAACTTACCAATTTTGACCAATTTAAATTAGTCTAATTTAATAACCCATTTTTAATCCGATTTAATATTCGATTCTGATTTTTAAAATTATAAATTATTCACGATTTCACGACCATTCATCAATTTTTACTATTTGATAATATTTTGATAATATTTTTTATGTAATCATAAATGCCTTTTAAACTTATTTAGAAACATTTAGATCTGAGCAAAGTAATTCTTGTATCCCATCCCTTTTAATGCAGGGTTGGGTTGACGTAGTCTGGTTCAAATTTTCTTTTCTATAAAATTGGGCTCCTCGCGCATAAACAAAAAAATTGAAGGGGTATCTGCCTACTATTCCCAATCAACCACTGTTGTTTGCAACCAACTGGTGGACAGTTGGCGGCCGAAGCCAGGTGGAGGGCAGATCCCCGTCCCTTTTCCTCCCCAGATTTTTTTCTAAAAGAAAAAATGGTGAGGAAGGAGATGAGGCAAATCTACTGCCCTGATATCACCCGACATCGCTCGCAGCTGCTCACTCGTGATCGCCCAAATTAGTCTCCAGTGATGCCAAAGTTGCAAGCATGTGCAGAAGGTCAATAACTTTCACACTCCATCTTAGTTACAACCAAATGTAACAACTCCTACTTTGGTGTCTTCAGTTTGTTGACGCAAGGACCTTTCCTCATTTGATGTTACGGTGCCCTTTCAAGAGTTCAGGCTTCGAATTGAGGAGTTTTATGTGGGGGTGTGGACGAGTTGGTGAATGGAAAGCGGCGTTCTTGGGTTTCTGGTGGGCGGTAGAGTATAGGATAGAGCCGGAGATGAGTGAATTTAATGGTATGGGTATTGTGCATTGTGATGTTTCAAGACTAGCACCTACATCATCTGTAGATAGTTTTCATTTTTACTTGATCTTAGTTGATAATTTTTGCAAATTTTGTTGGTATTATCCGTTGTGTCCAAAATTTGATGTTATTAATATCTTTCCTAGTGTTTGTTAATATAGTGGAAAATTTGTATCGCTCTAAAATTAAATACATCCAAAGTGATGCCAGTGGTGAATTTATTGATCACACCTTAAAAGATCTCTTTGCTAAAAAAGGTATTATTCATAGTTTATCTTGCCCTGGGACGCCCGAGCAAAATGGTCTGGCTGAAAGGAAACATCGTCATATTGTTAAAATTGGCTTAATCCTATTGTCTCATGCTCCTTTTGGTCAGTTGAAACTTCAATACAAGAGTCGTCAATGCATTTTCATCGAGTATAGTCCTTCACAAAAAGGTTACAAATGTTATGATCCTTCTAATGGAAAATTTTTGATCTCACGCCATGTGGTTTTTCATGAATCTATATTCCTTGCCTTACCAAACTTAAGTCCCCCATCATCTCCACCTATGTTTATCAAACGGCCTTTCCCAAAGCTGCAGGATATGTCCTCCACCCCTCTATTTCGTCCTTTGCCCTACCCAACACCTCAATACTTTTCCTTCCATTGTCATCCATTGTCTCCTCCCAATTAGATGTTCCTGCCCCTCACTCTTCTCCCTCTCCATCCATCCTTTCCTCACAACCTGCTACTTCTTCACTATTACAAGATGCTCCCCACCCTCATCTTTATATGTCAAGTACTGCATCTTCCAATATTAAGATCCATCATATGATAACCTGTAGCCAAGATGGAATTCGCAAGCCCAAAGTACTTTTCTCTACCAGCTACCCTATTCCCTCTTGTCTTCTAGCAACCTCCTCCTCTCTTCCCCTTGAACCTACATGTTTCACTCAAGCCTACAAGGACCCAAATTGACGTCAAGTAATAAATGATGAATTCAATTCTCTGCTCAAAAATCGTACAAGGTCCTTAGTTCCTTGCCTTCTATCGATGAATATAGTTGGTTCAAAATGGGTTTTCAAGGTGAATCAATGATCTAATAGCTCACTTGAACGGTACAAAGCCAGACTAGTTGCGAAAGGGTTCTATCAACAGCTAGGTCACGATTACAATGATACCTTCAGTCTAGTAGTTTGCATTGGCACCATTTGTCTTGTTATTTCCATTGTCATTTCAAAGGGTTGGGTTCTTAGGCAATTTAATGTTAAGAATGTCTTTCTTCACGATGATCTTAAGGATACAATATTTATGGAGCAACCTTAGGGGTTTATTGATTCTAATTCTCTTAACTATGTTTGTCACCTACACAAGTCTATCTATGGATTGAAGCAAACACCCTAGGCTTGGTATCACAAGTTTAGTACATTTCTTCTCAATTATGGGTTTCAAAATTCACCTCATGACACCTCCATGTTTGTTCTCGCCGTTGATACTCACATGTTAATTTTCCTCATTTATGTAGATGACATTATCTTGACAGGATCATCTTCGCTGATGATTTCAAAATTTATTGGGATTCTCTCATCACACTTTAATATGAATGACTTAGGTCGATTGAATTTTTTCTTAGAATGGAAATCACTTATCAGAAATCTAGAATTCTTCTTTCTCAAACCAAGTATGCCCTTCAACAATTTGGTATGGATGGCGCAAAACCAAGTTCGACTCCTACTTCTAGTGATTGTCTTTCCATGAATGATGGTAGCATCCTATCTAATCTTACTAAGTATCGCCAACTTGTTGGGAGCTTACAATATCTAACACTTACACGACCAGACCTTGCTTATGCTGTTAATGATATTTGTCAATGTATGTAGTTTCCCCGCACATCTCATCTTTTTACTGCTAAGCACATCCTGCGATATATTAAAGGCACTTTGGGTTTTGACCTTCACTTTACTCCTTGTAGTTCATTCACATTAACTGGTTACACTAATGCTGATTGGGCAGGCTGTCTAGACACACGCCAATCTACCTCTAGGTTTGCTATTTATCTTGGGCAAAATTTAATCTCTTGGATTTCTAAAAAATAATCAATAGTTTTAAGTCTAGCTTAGAAGCAGAGTTTTACTCCTTGGCTCTTCTTAGCTCAAAGGTGATGTGGCTGCTACATTTACTAAAAGCCCTATAAATTCCATTGTATTCTCCACCAACCCTCTAGTGTGACAATGCCAGCACCCTTTATTTTGACATCCAATCTAGTTCTACAGAATAAAAACAAGCACATTGGAATTGTCAGACTGTGATATCTTCCCTCCACTAACCATCCTCGTTTTGAATTACTTCACTCTAAGCTTCAAAGTTAGTCCCTCTCTTGAGCTTGTGGGGGGGGGGAGGGATAAGTTGTAAATATATTATAAAGATTTTCCTCCTAACTAATTTCTGTAGACTTCGTCTTTATCTTTATTATAACATATTATAATTATATTATAGAGATTTTTTTTATAATTATTATAATATTTTCTTAATATCTATTTTATTTAGATGTGAATAGAAAAGTCTCTCGTTAAAGAAAATTTATTTATTTTACTTATATTAGGTTCAGAAATTGATCTGATTGGATGAGATAATTGTCTCCAATTAATCGAAACAACGTGATGCCATACTACTGCCCGAGTCCGATTCTTCTTAAACATCTCAACAGGAGTTTAATCAGAAAAAAATGGCAGGAAAAAATAAGTCGAAAGAACTACATGACAAACGAATTGGGTTTTGCAACATAACAACAACGGAATTCACCAACAAAAACGGTACAAGAAGACAAAAACCAAAACCAATTCAATCCACAAGGAATTAAATAAACAAAAAGCAAAACCAACCGATTTGACCTACCAAAGCCATTAATAAGAAGGAAGTAAAAAACCCAAACCAATCAAATAAAACCAACGAAAGCAATTACAGAAGAAAGCAACCCAAAAGCAATAAAATTGACCTAATACAATGAAATAGTTGAACAGCAAAGAAAAAACAATGCAATTACCGAACGTAAACAATTAAAGCCAGCAGAAACAACTGAAGAAAGAAAACCAAATTGGCCGGCGTCGGAAGTGGCCGGAGACGAAAATGGAAAGCGGAACACTCGCGGGAAAAGCCTCGAATCAATCACAGCGGATGTCCAATTCAATTTTTGCGCTATTTATTTACTGACCACAAAAGGTAGTGGAATGGAACCAGCAACGCGTTTATTTAGCGCCAACGGTAACAATGAAGACAGCGTGTATTTACTTATATTTTTTTTCAGTAAAAAGTTTTAATAATTAAATAGAATTTACTTTTTAAAAAATTTAAAAAACTAAATTAAGTTTAACAAATTTTTATTTCGAAAAATAAAATTATAAATATATTAAGATTATTATTATTTATAAAATTCTTAATTTAAGTAAAAATACACTCCAACAATTTAATGGGCAAACTATTATATGCCAACTTAGAAAAGCTGAATAATTTTAAGCCAACTATTAATGGGCAAACTATTATATTCCAACTAAGAAATATACTCCAAACTGCTTAAGATTTATTGAACAATTTTAATTATTAATGGGCGAACTATTATATGCCCAAATTAACAACGATCCAAGAAAGCTGAATAGATAAAAAATGCGGGCTCCAACGAAAGGAGGTTAAATTGAGTTCGATTTATGGGCTGTATGCAGCCCAGACACCATTAGTGTTCTGACCCATTCAATCAGGCCCAGATTAGAAAGCCTTATAAATTTGTGGATATTATATTTCTCGGGGGAAATCTATCTGCATTCCAAACGAGCATTTATCTTGTTGTGTCTTAATTTGGACCTAATCCAACTAAAAACAATTAAATATAATCATTACTAATTACTAAAGTAAGAGTAATCGTTCCAAGTAATTTTCAAATGCTTTTTAAATCTAAAAATTAAAAAATGCACTGTCAAGGGTTGATGCTTCCATGTCCCTTCACTTGCATTCCCCCTAAAGGACACTTTTTTTTAACTAATGGAGAAAGAAGCCTTTTTATTTTCTCCACAAAGCATATATGATATATAATTATAAGTTGACGATATCATCACCTGCTAAGAAACAGCTTGTACATCCAGACAATTGAGAATTGAATCAAATATATCTTGCCTGGTATTTCAATTCGTTGACATTCATTTTGCTCGACAAAAAAAGCCATATGTACTAAAACGACCTCTGAGGTACAACTAAACGTACAACTATTTCGTGATACCCGGATCGATCGGGAGTTGATTTTCAGAACTTTGAGTAGGAAGACTACCTTTCCTGCCAGCCATCTCTTCTCCCAAACCCTGCAACTCCTCCTCGTCGAGATCGTTAAAGGCGTCGTCTCAGCGAGAACTTCGTAAGGTTACACAGAATTGGAAAGAAATACAAACTATTTTTCATTAACAAAACAACAGTTTTACCATTTCAGTATTTATACCAACCCGCTACATATTACAGACAAAGCCCACTAATCATCAATTCAAGCCATAAAGCCCATTAACTAGACTCGACGTTCACAGACCGACCCAACCGTACTACCGATGAAACAAACAAACTACCATTTACCCTTTTCCATTCATCACTGTTCGCCAAATTTATCAATTTCACCATCTCACTTATACACCGTGTATCATTTTGCTTCAGAAAACCATATTGTTGAATGAATTGAGTTGACTTCGACATACGCGTATTAAAGTCCTTAAATAAATTAAACCATAAGTTCCAAGCTTGTTCCTCATGTCGTATTAGGTCGTCCTCTTCCCCATGAATCGCGCAAACGAAATTCGTCCCAATGAGGTGTTTGGCCCACATAGAAAGTGTCCTTCCTACTTGGTGGCAGCTGCTGTACTAGCTACGCTTGCCAAACTCTCAAAAGATAAGAAGATCAAAATCTCCGTGGAAAGGGCCCAGTTGACGCAACACCAACCTTATGGTTTCCATGCACCATTCCTTCCTTCTTTGAACCTTCGCCAATGTATCACGATCGAAGAATCCATCAGTTATACCCTACAATTTCTTTCAATCAAGGACCCAGGAACACCACCACTTTCACTTTGGTTTTAATGTAGCTTTCTTCTAGCGAAGAGTACTTATAGAAATAATGCCACTGAGCATTACATCGAGGAGAAGGCTCGAGGACTGTACGAGATCGTAGTTAAGATGGGTTCAAGCATGAGATCTGAAAAAAAGCTGTGGGGATCTTCCACCGAGTCCAAAATGGAAGCAGACTGCGGATTAAGAGTTCCACTTGTTTGCGAGAAGCAAGTGCAAGGTTCACATTCATACTCCAAAACAAGGGTTTTCTTGTGCCAAATGCTGATGAGGCTTTGTAATTGTAGGCAATTTCACATTGATGGTTATCATGTCCTTATTCATTGATCATTGACTACATACATTCACGATAACAAAAAATTAGAAAATTGGAGCAATTATTGCATCAAAACAATTCATCCCTACTTTGTTAGGGTTGTTAATTGAGCGAGCCAGCTCGTGAGCATTTAGCGTTCGGCTCGACTTAACTCGACTCAAAACTCAGACATTTAAATGCTCGAGTTTGAACTCGACTCGAATTCGAATTTTACGAGCCGAGCTTTAGCAAGGCCGTGTTCAACTCGACTCGACTCGGTTATAACTCGAACTCGACTCGTAGCTCGACTCGAACTCAACTCGATAAAATAATATAATAATATAATTTTTATATTATATATATATATATATATATATATAATATAATAACAAAGAAATGAGATTGTTGAGATGGTAAGTATTCATACCATCATAGTTATAACGGATTTTCAAACACATCTTCACCTCCACCTGAAAAACTCCTTGATCCTTCGGCTTATAGTACTCTCTCAAGTCTTTAGAACCCAGCTCGATGTACTGCTGCCCAACGAAAGAAGATTGGAGGAAGGTTGTGTTCTAGGGCTTCTGGTAGAAAGTGGGCATCCATACATTCGTGAGGTTGAACTGGGCGAGATTGGCATTTTCAACGTGGATTTTGATATGCCCTGGTCGAAAGACCACAAAGATAATGATTATGAAGAGTGTGGAACCAATCATGATAAAAGCCATGGTGGTGTAGAGGCAGCAAAACCAGCCATCGATGCAGCAGCACCAGGTATTGCTGCTCCTGTCGTTGAACGAGCGATAAGACGTTGCCGGTATGAGTAAAACCCGAGCATCAGATTGTTGGAGTATGTGAGAACCAAAAGAAAGATATATATACATTCTTAGAGATACTAAGGAAGTTGGATCGTTCTATATACGTGAAGGAAGAAGCATGATGATCAGAATGCCATACATTGTCCATGGAGTTTCGGTGAGGTCGGGCAATCAGCGTTGAAAGTGATCATGGGATGTTTCTCAGAAATTGATCAGTTTGCTTGGACTAGAATCACCCAAAACTTTCGTTTACGTTTTCTTCCGAACTACTTAACTACCCGCCGCGCTCGGACTCTTCGGGCTCGCAAGCTGGAACTTCTAATTAGTAGAAGTAATTGAACGTACATCATTTCCAGCGTAATGATACGGATGTTTCCATCGAACCGAGATCTCTCGTTAACCGGAGAACTTTATAACTTAAATTTAAAAACAAAATTTTATTAGTTTTCGTATCAAATCATCAAGTAAAACAAATTGGACAGCAGAAACGTATCTAAATCTATAAAAATAAAATATTTTTTTACCTTCTTAGGTTTTGATCTTCTAAATTTAATAGTAATTTTCAAAACCAAAGTTAGGGATGCTAGAACGAAAACTATTTATGAATTCATAAACCATAACCTCCTTATTTATAACTTTAGTTTTATAATTTTAATTTGACCCATCATAAAAAATAAATTACGAAAATGGTATTTACACATTAAATTTCACACTTTTATTTATGGTATTCACATTAAATTCCACATTTATGACCCATAAAGAATTTACTTTAATAGATCAATTAAATTTAGGTTAACCTTAAATAATAATATATTATATAATTTCATATTTATGTATATTTTTATGTCCAATAACCCACAATCTCCCACTTGAATTAAATATATACAAAAAGATAATTGTATATCCTTATAAGTTCCAAAATAACATATGCTATTATTCTAAAATAACAATCTCGTCCATTAATTAATATTAATATAGGATCAAAACGATTTTTATTACATTTATCGTATCGTAACTAAACCCATCTATGGGCACATACATTAACATAATTAAATAATATAGATCAAGTATGGATGTGTAGTATGAAAATTACATGTAATTTGGTCTAATTTGATCTGAACATGCCTATTTTCAGCTAGTCCAACCTTATGAGATCACTAAAATAAAGTGAAAGAGTGAAACATAAATTAAATACCGCAACAAAATAAACTCCCACTAAAGTAGCATATCATCAAATGATACAACACCCATATGAACAACATGCTCATGAAAAACCTTAGACAGTAAACTTTTAATAAGTGAATCTGCAACCATGGAGTTTGTCCCAATATGCTTTATAGAGCCTTTACCAAAACTTTATCACTCTAAACTCTTTTTTTCACAAAAAAGAACTTAATCTCTATGAGCTCCTGTTGTTATTTGATTATGATACTAGAGACTAATTGTCACAAAATAACTTAAGTAGTCTTTCAATATTATCAATAATGTATAGCCCTGTGATAAAATTCTGTAACCATATTTTCTGATTGGATACCTTATAACAAGCTATGAATTCATCTGTCATGGTAGAAGAAGCTATGAGTGTCTACTTAACACTCTTCCAAGAAATAGCTCTTCCAACAAGTAGGTAAACATAGCTAGAAGTGGATTGACGACTATATTGACATCCAGTAAAATCGAAATCAGAATACCCTAATGATCTCAAGTTGATCTGACTTCCGATATGTAAGCATGTAATATTTTGTTCTATGAAAATACCTCATGACCTTATTGGCCGCTTTCGAATGATCGAATCATGGATTACTTAAAATATCTACCCAGCAACCAATAGGTAATTTGATAAACAAGTACATACTAATGTCATTTCACAGTAAATTTCCGAAAACATCTCTTCCACATGTGAGGCTAAACTAAATCAATTTGACTTTTTCAAGTGTTTGATTCAATTATGGATGAATGATTTATAAATAACGGGAATATAATATATATACACACACACCTAGTAAATATATCATATAGAGCCATCAATATTTTTAATAACAATTTCACATGTGTAGAACATGATCATCGAGGTGTTCAAGTAAAGAAATAAATATACAAAATTTCAACCGTAATTGAATTAATGAGAGTCAATAAGCACATCACATTCTTGGAGGAAGATAGACCAACCTAGCAATAAAATACTTTGAGATAAGGTCAATTTTACATAAAAGTAAAATAGGATTTAGGTATCGTTATTTTTGTAGCAAAATTGGATCAAAGTTATCAAATGTTGCATTACATGTAAGGGTGCTCATCAGACGAGTCGAGTTTTGTTAGCTCAAATTTAACTCGTTTGATTTCAAGTTCGAGCTAACTTAATTCATATTTAATAATACAATTCTGTTGTATAATTCATACTAAAATTTAATTATAATTAAAATATTTTCACTTTGACATAATTTTGCATAGAATGTAATTTAATCATGCATACATTTATTTAAAATTATTATCACATAATGATATTTTTATACTTTAATTAGATTTATGTAAAAAAAATTGAAATAAATATGGTAAAAAATCTTATTCTTAATTTAAAATATCAAACTTCGAGATCAGTTGATCAAGTATACAAACTGAGACCCGACTTATTTAATATCGAGCTAAATTTTGAATCTAAGTGCTGAGTCAAATCAAATTTAATTGAGCTTTGAAAAGTCCTAACAAGTTGGTTCAATTTTAGTCACTAGGAAAGAAATTAATTTTTCACAAGTTAAACCCCAAAATGCCTCCATTGGAGGTAACTTCAAAACTCTCAACTGATCTTTCATCCTTTAAAAGCTATATTATACATGATACATGGGGGTCTTATTTATGGATAAATAAATAAATAATATAAGACTCCTCCCATTTTATAGATTTTAAATGATATATCCTTATTTAGTCAAGGTTTTTTTTATTCCAATAAAAGATAAACATGGATTTGGGTATCTCCCCGGGTGTATAGTTAAAACTACGTCCCACACTACTAAACTCTCTTTGGTCAATTAATAAGTAAGTTTAGATTTCAGAAGTTATAAATCAATATAATCAACGAGTCTTAATAACTTAATAATTAACTATAGTTAATTAAGCCATCGTTTACTTTGACAAAACAATTTCGACACCTCTCAACTACCTGCCGAATTCTTATTTCTAAACGCGTCCATGAGCCAATCTATACATACATACAAAGAGATAGAGCAGCGCCCCACCACAAAACAGAGCTAAAAGCAGAACAAATGGTGAGGTCTGCCATCCTCAGATATATAGAAAGCAACAACAAAACAACGAATGGGCGAAGTACAAGGACGAAAAATCAATAAACGAGCTGGAAGTATCTACGTGCATCTCACGGGCAAGAAAAATATGGAAATATGGACTCAACCATCCGAGGATGATCGATCGATCAGAAGTCAATGTCGCACTGGGTCCTGGAAAACCCATCCCGAGCAGGCCCCCGGTCCGCTGCTAGAGGAATTTTAAGATCACACTCTGCATCTGGCGTGTACCTGTTGGTCTTAATCCTCCATACTCTGAACCTAATCCTTGAATAGATCTTCACTTCCACCTCAAACGACCCATCATTCCTCTGCTGGTTGAATTTGCTCGTGTCTTCCGCATTCAGCACAAGCAACTGCTGGCCATTGAAAGTAGGATAAAGCATGGTGGTGTTCTTGTGCCCCTGGTAGAAGGTCGGGAGGGACACCGAGTTGAACCTCTGCCCGTTGAAGAAGGCTCTGGCCTCTAGCCTATCGTAGTATATGCCCACCCTCCTGTTCGGATTCCTAACGCTGATGTCCAAGGAAAGATTGAAGTGTAGCATGTTGCTGTTGGTGAGATTGAACTGGGTGAGGGTGGCGCTGTCAACATGGACCTTGATCTGCGCCGGGCGCAGCACAAGCCAGAGCACGAGAACGATGATGCCGAGGATGACGACGATGGAGACGATGAACTTGAGGATGGCGCTGAGAAGGCAGCAGGGGCCACAGCAGCAGCTAGAGCTGCGGCGGCCATAGCTGTGGTAGGAACGGCTGGGCGGGATGGGAGGGCCGTAGTAGGCGCCGTTCAAATGGGCACCCTTTGCCTCTCCCATTAAGATTGCTTAAAGAAGTGAGAAGAGTTAAACAAGGAGATCAACAACGTCGAGTGCACGGCCTTAGGAGAAGAAGAATGGGGACGATGGGTGAATTGGAGATCGAGATCAAATGTCTGTATATAAAGATGTTACACTGGTGTGATGGGTTGCTAAGAAAGCGATGTAATAATTGCAAAAGTCGCAATTGCGACGAAAAAATTAAGTTATATCAGGAGAACGCGTGGATAGGAGAGATGACTTTGAAAACTTCGTGTGAAACCGTGATTAGATTAGAGAAGGGGAGGGTTGCGTAGAGGAACCACTCCCCTGCTTATCGTTATCGAGGACTCGGTGCTCGCCGGCATTGGAACGATACCTTACATGTTCTCGTCCTTGTGTTGTACCCGAACATGAAAGTTCCTGCTACCTTCGTTTGGCTACAGATGTCGTGATTCTTCTAGAGCTACATGCGCCACAGGTCAATTTTAGGTGAGTGAAAAACTTGAACGAGTCAATGAGCATGACATTGCTTATATTGTTTTGATAATACATAGTGCCATCGTGACAAATAAAGCCCTCTTTTTTTGTAATAAAATGATGTGAATCCGTGACAACCGAGCAATTTAAAAACAGTTCAAAGTATTTGTAAGTCCTTTTCTCATAACTGATATTTTGATTCCGTATAATTATATACTAATGATTATATACTAATGATTATATACTAATGATTTTATATTAATGAGAAATGGATTTGAACAGAGCAGTACGTATTCAACGTTACTGTTTATATTTTTAGTAACTATTCTTCAAATTGATTTTGAGCAGTAACATGGGTATGATTTTGATGTGGTATAATTTATAACCGATCTATGACGAGTCGTGGGTGTAATAGGAGTAATATAAGCAATAAGACGGTAATATAGTAAGCTATTAATTAGTTATAAGTAATTTTTAATAAAAAGGCTATTAGTCATTTGACCTTTTATATATAAGTAATTTTCAATAAATAACTACAAGATGTTACTGTATATATTGTAAATAGTAATAATGAAAAGGGATTAATTCTCATTATAGCGTTCAATGACTTTTTTAACCCTTAATTTTATCTTCTTTAATCTTGAATTTTCTTTATATATTATTACTTATTCTTGAAAGAAGAATTGACGTGTAACAGATTTTTGAAATCTAAGCCTGATTTATGATCCGATCATGTCTCAGCCCAAACCGGCCGGTCCGGTTCAACCACCCAGGGTCAGGTGACTCCATGTCGCCGCCCGTTTCCACGGCTGCGGCTGCGGCTGCCCCCGCGAGGGTTTCGTCCCTTCTTCCTTCGCTTCTCCGACTACCTGGCCGGGCTCTTCTTCTTCCGCCGTATCTAAAGCCAACCTCACTTTTCAATCTAAAGGTAACTGCTTTTCTGGCGGCTTCTTCATCGTTCCCAGGTTGGTCTTCGTTACCGCTCTCGTGGCGACCATTTCTCCGATTCGCTTATAAGCATTGCGGAGTTTGTGTGTGTTTTTTGTCAGATTATCTTATCCTGTGAGGTGCTTAGCGTCAATGATGCCTATACACAGCGCCATTGCCTCTGCCCTCCTCACGTCTGTTCCGTCTGCCGAATCACAGAGTTGGGGTTTGATTCCTTTAGGTGGAACTATTTTTTTCCCACCTTTTACTTTTATTTCTTTGTCCCTCCCAATTTTGATCTATTGTTTTGTACTATTCATCTTTTTACCGGTTGCTCCCAAGTGGAATGTCCCAGGTTGTATGATTAAATCTCATTGTTATTATCCTGTCATTTCTGAATAATGCCAACGTGCGGTTCATCGTCCGAAATTCTTTTAGTGTTATGAAATGCTTTCTGATTCTGTGTTTTTCTCTGTTTAGCCCGTCATTAGTTTGTTCAATCCTAAATTTCAGTGAAAGATTATTTTTCTGTTTCTTGCCTGGCATACGCATGATGCCTCTTTCCTGAAAGCTTCCAATTCACATGCGCCATGCATAGATTTATAAGTAATTCGAAGTAGTGAAATCAGTAGAATGAAAAAAGTTTTTTCAGTATAAACTGGCCTTTCTCAGTTTTAATCCTCATCTTCTATTGTAAGGTTTATTATGCTCTTGTTGTCAGCTCTTTATGGTTGTGACTTGTGTCAGATATTAATCCACAAGTGTAAATTGAACTTATCTAAATTTTGTACATATGCCTTTTCCCATTTCGTGGGTGATTGTGTGAATTATAGAATTTTTGTTATATTGTTATTTCCTCGCGGTATTTCTTACACATCATATTTGTCACATCTTCATTTTTAAAGTAGATTAACTTTACTGTGTGCAGCTTTTGTTTTATCTCTTTGGTTTGCCTTTTCTTTTTGTCAGATTTCTAATTCTTTTAACACAATTGGTTCTAGCAAGTAACTAATGACAAAAGAATAGAGTGAATTTGCAAATTAGATGGTATAAATTTACTGGTGCTATTTTCTTGGTAATTAAGATCGAGTTTAAATATTGGCTACACTTTACCAGAAAAAGAAAAAGGATACTTGGTAGGCAGCATGGATTTAGGGATGCTCAAATTGCAATTTTTCATTTGAATGTGAGGATACTGGGCAACACGCCTGATATGAAGCCATCGTAACCTTTTGAGAAATTTTGACCCAGTGGATAATTCCATTACTGGTATTGGATGTGTACAAAGTCACAATTTTCTGGGCTGGGTAGGCTGTCAGTGAAGCTTCGAAGTAGTCTGTCAAGATTCAGATGATGCACATGAATTTCTGCTGTTTATGCCCTGCACTTTGATTTCTGAAGCATTTCTCAATTTCTTATTGAACCTTTTGTTGCTTATGCTGCATTTCACCCATCTAAGATGAAGGAGAACTGGAGATGCAAGCTTTTAAATGTCGACATGTTTTTTGATCGTCTTGTAACATCATTTGAAGGTGTTAAATTGTTGAGGCAAAGGAGGTGTTATGCTGCCAATGGAGTGGCGCTAAAATGCATGGGATAATAGCAGTGATGATATCAATGGAAAAAGTGTAGTGTTTTTTAAATTGGATTTTTTACCTGGCTAAGCTTCATAATTGAAGTTGCACTGATCTATGTTTTTACAAATCAAATTACTTATACAAAATTATGTGTAGTGACTTTTCCTCTTTATAGTTATATCTACATCAGTTGAAATTGGATAGCATACATATGAATCTGAAGTACTTATTTCATGGTTCCGTCCCTAAATTTGGTGCCACTAATCCCGAGTCTCTTGTTTTGCAGGTATTTCAATGCCTTTATGACACTAGAAAGCCTGCTGTGTCTGCTAAATGTTTTTATTTAAAGAACCTGTATTTGTACGTCTTTAATTGACGTCAATGATACAATATAATGCCTAGTGGTGCCCTTTAAGTTGAATCTTTAATCAAGCTTTTTTGGCTATGTTAAAATATTTTTTTATCAGGGAAAAAAGGGATAGGCATCAGTTTGTTAATTTATTCACATGACAGTGCAGTAGTTTTTTTCAACAATAACTTGTTTATGGAATTTTTCTTCATTAATCGACTGAATATGCATGAATTCACTTCTCATGGTTGCACCTCTGCTTGGGTTTGGTTGTTTTGGTTCTGGCAACCAGTAATCATGAAATGAAGATATAATATATGAATGTAATTTTAGATTGTTTGCTCTGAACCAGGTTTGATGGGCACTTGATTTTTAACTCAGCTGCAGCAAAAGAACGTAACATGTTCTCAAATATTCAATAGCTTTATCAAGCTAATTGGAATACTGAAATTGGTCTTTCTTGTGAAGGTTTTTGCTTTAACTCCTTTTTAGATAGATGTACGTGGTGTAGCGCGTTCAATGAATCACTTGAAATGAAGGAACATCGTGAAGATTGCAAAGATTACGTATTAATATACCATTTATAACTTTCCTTGATAGATTCTATGTAGTTCTATGTACTAGAAAATGGATACAGCTGCAGGCAGGGTTGGGCATGGACGTCCGAATGTCATTGTCCGACCGAATATGACCTACCGAATTTGACCGAATTAAAACAAACTAAACATGGACATTTTATTGTCCGACCGAATGACCGACCGAATGTCTGATATTTTATATCAATAAAATAATGCATTTAATATTTTTAATGCTAATATTATATTTTATGAAAATTTTAAAACATAATATACAATAAAATTGTGGTTGTAAGTTACACTTTTTTTTCTTTTTCATAAATTCAAAGACAATCTCTTGTAATTATTCTTCTAAAAACCATCACAAATTATAGTTGCAAGTTACTAACCCGCCTTCTAAATTCTTCATGTTTCACAATTGAAAGTGAATACTCATGTAAGATAATTACTTCGGCCAACTATAATCTTCTTCTTCCTTAATCAAATTTTCAAACTTTTATTTTATTTTCTCCATCTTTTTTCACTCTTGTCTTGAAAATTTGTTACCTAATATTACAACTTATATTTTTTATCCTCTTTATTTTGAAATTATGACATTTCCCATCAACATGCTTCTATAAATAAACAGTTCTATAATTTCCTACTCCCTCGAATTTTTTTCACATTAATGAAAATTAACAGATGTTCAATTTTTTTATATTTTCTATCAAAATAGGCACATACATCAGATGTCATTTTCCTCTTTTTGATAATAAACCATCTATAAATTCTACTTCTTTAGCAATCAATTTTTTTATCTTTTCGACCTCCACTTTAATCATTTACATTTAGTAAAAAATTTATATGATCCATCTCTCAAAAAATATATCAATTTGTATTTAATACTTATTCCCTTCAAGATGCAAGCTTCCTTCACCAAATAATTACACAAATTTTTATAATTCAAACACTACTCAGTTTCGTTGTTATAATTTTTTTACATTATATTTAATTATAAATAATGATTAACTTAATAATTATTAACCTTATAAGTATTTTTAAAATATAAAATAATCAACACGGCGGCAAAGAGCGGCAGTCCGGCGGAGGCAGAGGGCGGCGGTCCAGCGAGGCAGGCAGTGGCAGGTGGCGGCGGAGTCGAGCGGCGGCGGAGTCGAGGCGGTGGCAGAGGTTGGGGTAGGGCGGCAACAGGAGGAAAGGGGAGGGCGGGGGAGGGCAGGAGGAGGGCGGGAGGAGGGCGGGAGGAGGGCGGCGGAGGTCGGGGCAGGCAGAGGCGGGAGGAGGGCGGGGGAGGGCGGCGGAGGTCGGGGCAGGGCGGTGACCGGGGGAGGGTGGCGACTGGGGGAGGGCGGCGAAAGAGGGCTGCGTGGGAGGGCGGCGGTGGCGGTGGCAGTGACAACGGCAGCGGCGGTGGCGGCGGATTATATTGGTAAGTATGGTTAGGGTTAATAATTATGGTATAATTTCGGACTGTCCACGGACATTATCCGGGCCCGACGGACAAGTTGGACATTAACTCGATCAGACAAGTTATGTCCGACAAAATTTTGGATGGACACAGACAATAATTTGTCTGATGTTTGTCCGACCGATGCCCACCCCTAACTACAGCTACCAAGAAATGAACTTCTTCCTCGTCGAACTGCAAATGTGGTAGCTACAAGGGCTACCCAGTTCCCACACGCTGATTGCATGTACCAACATACTCATTCTTATCATGCCCCACCAGCGCCTTGGTATACGGTGGAAAAGAAGCAGATTGCACTTTGTTAATACTGAATTTAACCCCTTGACATTAGAGGCTATGTCCTGCTTACTTTTATACATAACGGTTTATACAGAGTATTTGGCATTGCCCGTTACAAGGAGTGAGACTAGGCGTAACGTTGATTTTTTATTTCTTCATTTTTTTTATGAATTGTCATATATTTCAGCATGGTGTTTGTCACATTAGATAATATCGGTTGCCTACACCACGTAAATCTGAGGTCATGCCCGACAAAAGACGCACCGCACCTAATGGAATATGCAACCGAACTAGATAGGAAGAGAATTATGAAAGCCTGGGTCCACTCTTATGTGCCGTGTAGATTACAACTTTGCTTCCCTTGCCTAAATTTCATGAGAAAAAGGTTTGCACTCCACCCTACCTTCTTGACTACGTCACCTCGTCCCTCTTTTCTTGGTGACGAGTGTGATTTAACCAGGCAAGGATGGCGACTATCACCGATTGATGGTCGCTGACAAGGCCTATTGTGCTTTTACCGACTATTCTTATTAATAAAAAAATTCAATATAAACCATCAAGTAAAAATAGGAAATTTAATTAATAAATTAAGATTTGTCTCTAAAATCAATCAAAACTTATATATAAGATATTAAATTAATATAACATATCTCATTGTTTGATGAGTTTATCTATAAATTCAAAATATATCTGTAATATAAATGGCACATGGTGTGACATGTTTGTATGGAAGCTCACTAACTTCACAGTGCACTGAGTGGTTTATGGCTTGCGTAAATGCACTTAGGGCCATCTTGTTGACATGAGTTTATGAGATTTTCTCATTTTAATTATCCAGATCCGTCGGTATGAGCTCCAAATTAGTGGTCTAATCGAAACGCTAAGGTCAGACTATTCTTTCGTTCTTATTTTAAAATAATCCGATTGATTGCTCTTGCTCTCAATCTGTAACTTTCAAACTACTCAATCGTTGGCTTTTTGAATCAACCCTGATGTGTTTGTATTTAGAACACCATTATTGCCTCCTGCCTAGCATTTGACAATAAAACAATTTCATCCCAGTTTTTTTCCATCTTTATATATGGATCATCACTTTGATCAACGAAAACTACTAATTTATCCCCTCCCTCTCCTATTCAAGTCTCCACCAGTTGTCTACTTGCTCAATCTATCATTGCCATCTATTATTATAACAAATACATGGACCACTAGAAATTTCGCAATTGATAAAGACGGTCAGGCTCAATGCCACCACAAGTTTTATATCATATATACGGCTAATTCTTTTCCTTTCGGACATAACCCTCCGATAATAACTTTTCAAATTAGTCATATCATATACAATTCGAACCAAATTAAAAAGAAGACTCCAACCACTCCATCCTTACCACTTTCCAACGAAGAAAAAAACAAAATTAAGCCACAAAAAATTGACATATGAATTCAAAACAAACTGCAGACGAAATCCTTGTCATAAAGGAATACTTATCATCATCCTCATGATCACTTTACAAACAATGATCCACTTGTGCTAAATCTTAATATAATCTTCAACCAACAGCATTTTTTTTACTTGCTGTCTTATTAAATTATACATGAGACTAAGAAGACGAAAGGTGATGACCAAAGGAAACAAAATGTGATTTACCATTGAATAAATTTCGTAGTACCAATACCATGTCGACAGTTCAGACGTCGACGTTGCACCCAACTGCCTGCTGCAGCTTCACAAACCCGCCGCCGGAATTGAGAACGCCGCCGGAGCGGCCGCTGAATCGGAAGTAGGCGGCGCAGTTGATATTAATCCGGTAATGGCCAGAGGTCCATGAGCCGACCTTGAACCTGACCTTGCCGTCACCTTTAATGTTAAGGACGATGTTGCCGGCGTTCTGGTCCTGTTGTATGGCGAAGGCAACAGACGGCGAGATGGGGACTTGGTTGCCGGCGAGGACAGGGGACCAGATGGTGATCTCGTTGTGGCCTTGGTAGCTGCGGGGAGGCCAGCGGCGAGGGTGACCTGCTGGTTGCGGTAGGCGGCGTAGGTGTTGAGGCGGTCGTAGTAGACGCCGATGCGGTCGTTGGGGTTGCGGGAGAGGAGGGAGATTTGGAGGGTGATGGAGAGGAAGGCGCCGCCGGTGGCGTTGAATTGGGAGACAGCGGCGTCTTGGAGGACGAAGCGGGGGTGGGTGGGTTTGAGGACCAGCCAGACGACGAGGACAATAAAAAGGACGATGATGATCAAGGCGAGGATGCCCGAGAAGATCCGTCGGAACAGATTCTGCCTCTTGTGGCTCTCGCACTTATTCGACATGGCGGCGGCGGTGACAACGACGAATAAGAAGACGGCGGTGGTGGAAGGAGGAGGAGGGACTGTGGACCTGTGGTGGACTGATTAGAGGAGGGAGTGCTTAGATAATATATGTGCGTGTGTGAAATTTAAGAGTGACAGTGTCGAACAGAGAAGAAACTAAAGTCATGGTATTTGCCCGTCAACATATACAAACATATGTGTATTTGGCCCTTTTTTTAATATTTCGGGAGCACGATTTGGGTTTTCCTCGCTGACAGCTACGAATCTATTACATTTTGAGTTAATGGGTTTTCCTCGCACACAGGTACGAATCTACCGTGAAAAAGTTGTGGTAGGTTGTGGCAGTGTAAATTAAACATAAATATATTTATAATAAATAAATTATATTTTTTGTAACCATAGATTTTTTAATTGGTTTTTTAAGTCTCAATTGCACTATGAAGATGACGGCAAATAAAGACTAAACAAATTGTCCAGATTAGGAACCCAAAAAAAAATTTGTATTTAATTTTTTTCATTAAGAAGTTATAGGAATAACTACCCTGTGGTAATTATTATTAATTATACAACTAATTAATATATTTGGATTATAATATATAAATATATATATATATATATATATATATATATGATGAGGACTACATAAAATTAGAATAAAATTTTAACATTTTCTTGCTTGGTCCGAATATATATCACCATATATAATATTATTCAAAATATTAATACTTCAAAAAATATATATTATACATGAATCATAGTTGTTAGTCCTCTTTAATTAAATATTACTTTCTATATATTACAATGTAGAACACTTTTAAGAACCCACAATGCAGTTTAAACTTTAAAAATAAGCATACAATGCTTATTTGGGTCCAAACTATATATATATATATATATATATATATATATATTATATACAACAATTTTGTTGTTCTCCAATATAATATATATACTTATAATAAGAAGACAGACAAATAGTAGAGTTTCAAAAAATAACATATCATTTAACATCATATATTAAACTTGAAATTTAAAAAGTCCCGTACGGGCTACATAATCCTTGAACATTTTTAGTGGCATGTCTTTCATCAATGGATTTGCAATCAATAATTTAATGCTAATGTGTTCGATGAACACTTTATTTGTTTTAATGTGCTCTCCAACTGTTAAATACTTAATATTGATGTGTTTACTTCGACTTTCACTTTTATTATTTTTAGCAAAAAACACAGCAACTAAATTATCACAATACATCTTCAAGGGCTTTGAAATAGACTCAACAACTCCAAGGCCAAACATGAAACTTTTCAACCAAATGGTGTGTGATGTAGCCTTAAAACACGCAATGAATTCGGCTTCCATAGTAAAAGTGGCAACTAAAGTCTCTCTTATACTTCTTCAAGATACAACTCTATTAGCAAGCATGAATGTAACGACCCAGCCCAAAGTGCAACGTAATAGGCTAAGTCATTTCTTTAAAATGGGTACCCCGAAAGTTAAAGATCTCTAGTCCATTCCCACTTATAAACAAGATCTTCTCCCAGTAGGTGTTAGATGTGGGACTAAGTTGAGGTATCTCACAATCCACCCACCTTAAGAAATTTCGTCTCCGAAATGCCTATTCTTGGCCCGTTGCTAGCCCCAACCCACATCCTTTCTGGCCCGTGACCAGCAGCCTAGCCAACATTTCTAGTCTTGGCCCATTGTTAACCCCAGCCCATGACCTTTTTGGCCCGTGACTGGCAGCCTAGCCAACGTCCCTAGTCCATCCCACCATCTAACACGGAACCAGGTCGGCTCTGATACCATTTGTAACGACCCAGCTCAAAGTGCAACGTAATGGGCTAAGTCATTTCTTTAAAATGGGTACCCCGAAAGTTAAAGATCTCTAGTCCATTCTCACTTATAAACAGGATCTTCTCCCAGTAGGTATTAGATGTGGGACTAAGTTGAGGGATCTCACAATGGAGATGTATCCAGATGTGGATTTACGAAAATTAGTGCAACCAGGGTAATCTGAATCCAAGAATCCAATGACCTCTAAATTAGAAGATCTCGTATATGTAAACATGCAATCTTTGGTTTTTTTTGAAGGTACCTTATAACTTTCCTTACAACTCTCTCATATTCAATTCTAGGATTACTTTGATATCTCCTTAAAATTCCAATAACAAATGTAATGTCTGGTCTTGTACAGACTTGCACATATATAAGGTTTCCAACAATTGAAGCTTATGGAATGTTTTTTATTTGTTCCCTCTTAAGATCATTCTCCAAATCTCTTTTCACTATGGGAGCTATTGAACATGTACAATTATTCATTTGAAATTTCTCTAGAACCTTATTGATATAGGTCTTCTAAGATAAGCCCAAAACACCGTGAGATCATATCTTTATGAATCTTAATGCTAATGACATAGGACACTTCACCTATATCTTTCCTATCAAAATGTTTAGAAGGAAACTTTTTTACTTCATGTAACAATCCCATATCATTAGTTACAAATATTATATCATTAACATATAAGACAAGAAAAATAATCTTATTCCTACTAACCTTGTGGTATATACATTGATCCTTAATGTTCTCAATAAACCCAAATGGAGATATTATATTATGGAATTTAAGATACTACTGATGGGAGGTTTATTTGAGTCTATATATCAATATCTTAAGCTTACAAGCAATATGCTCACCATCAATTAAAGAAAACCACTCAGGTTATTTCATATAAACTTCTTCCTCTAGATCTCCATTGAGGAAAACTGTTTTCATATCCATCTGATGTAAATCAAAATTAAAATGCACTACTAGTGTCATGATGATACAGAAAAATCTTTTTTGAAATGGGAGAAAAAGTCTCTCGATAATTAATTCATTCCTTTTGTGTAAATCCTTTAGCCACAAGTCTTGTCTTATATCGTTAAATGTTAACTAATGAATCTTTTTTGGTTTTAAAGACTCATTTACAACTAATAGCTTTCACCCCTTTAAGCAACTTGACCAGATCCCAAACTTGGTTTGCAACTATTGAATCCATCTCATCTTTCATGGTTCGTACCATAATTTTGAATTATTATTATCCATCGTTTGTGAAAATGTATTAGGGTTATTTTCTGCTCCAATATTATAGTCAGTTTCTTGTAAGTAAATAACAAAATCACTAGATATTGGTAGTTTTCTTACTCTACTTAACCTCCTTAATGGCTCATCAACGTTCTCTTGTGGAGGTGGTTGATCGACCAGTTGCTCAAGAACTTCAAGTTGTTGATTTTCCTCATGAACGACTTATTCTAATAGAGCATCTCCAGTCTGATATGATTGTTCATTAGCTACTTGCTCAACATTCATTCAATTAGGATGTATGTCACTAACAATAACTAGTCTATTTCTCAATATAAGGGTACTTTCAATATGATCATTATAAAAAACTAAGTTTCGAAGATAATCACTCCCACTAATCACATCATTTTCGAAAAATTTTGCATTTCTTCATTCCACAAATTTAGTGACATTTGATGGATAATAAAACCTATAACTTTTGAAGTTTTTGGCATAACCAATAAAACTCCTCTCTTGAGGGTTATAAACCCTAACTTTAGCAGGACAACCCCAAAAATGCATATGTTTCAAACTCAATTTCCAACCTTTTAATAATTTGAATAGTGTTTCACAAACAACTTTAGTATTAACCTGGTTTAATATATACGCTGCAGTTTTAAGGGCTTCCCTCCACAATGAATGAGAAAGTTTGGAGTTGTAAAGTATACTCCTTACCATGTCCAACTGTAAAACTCGTGACTCAAGTCAAAGTTTACATTAGTGAACCAGTCGATTTAACTATCGGTTCGAGTCGAGTCAATTTCATAAATCAGTGTTAAGTCGAGGCTAACCATGAGTTATGAGCGATCAGAGTTGGGTGTACCTGAATATATGATGATAACGTCGGAAAGATGTTGAGAAATGAGTTATCAAAGTATATAAAAGTACGTAGTATATTTTTCTATATGTATTTGATTGTATAAATATTTTTAGGTCGAATAACACATTAGGACGTGTTCTACAGTAGTTTGGATGAGCTATTAGTTATAGAACGTGTCATTGTAGTGTTATGGTGTGTATTATATTTTATGGGATTTTTCCCTCTTTTCTGTATTTTTTTAGGATTTATTACGAGTAGTTATAATTTTTGACTCGAGTCAGACTCGAGTCAAGTTTTATTTACGAGTTTACCACCAAACACCCCACACCATCTTCTCCCCTCTCCCCCCCCCCCACCATGATGTCGGATCGCCGCGGCCTAGTACTGCCCTCTGCGTCGCCAATCCTGCTTACCAGCAACCATTGTCGCCGCCATGCAGTGGTCGCCTCGATGTCTTCCACCTTCCTGCGACCTTCCCCCACTAGAGTGGAGCTCAACACCATCCACATCGGCTAGATCTCCACACCCCACCGACCGCCTCTGTTTTTGCCATTTTTTGGCGAGCCGCTGCCTCCGCCAACCACATTGACGTCGTAGATGAGTCGAGCTCGCCGATCCGGTACCCACTGTACCCCATACCACCACTATCCATCCAATAGCCGCCATTGGCAACTATTGTCGAAAACCGCAGGAAAACCATCGAAACCTACCAGAAAACCACCGAAACCCGTCCGAAAACCGAATTCGCTGGATTTCGCCAGATCTTCTACCAGAGCTCATCCAATCAAACCTGATCGAACTTCAGATGCCGTCAAGCACCAAATTCGAGCTTCGAGAAGCCTAGCCATCGCCAATTGCCGACGGTGCGAGGTATAATTACCTCCAATTTAATTATTCAAGATTGATAATTATTAGTACAACATGCTAGGATTGATTGTTTGATATAATGAATGTCTGATTGTGAATGAAGTGATGACTTGTATGATTTGCTTGATAGTGAATGGATGTTAGTAATCTACCTAAGTAAATTAAATATGAGCATGCTAATCGACTACAACGTAACTTATAAAAACATAATAAAATTGGTATGAATAGGATGAGTTAGAATTATTTTTACACTGATGATTGTTGACTATGATAGATGATGATTGTGTTGTGAGTGTGATGTTCATGTTGAGTTGATATATTATTTAGTTAGTGGGCGTTAGCTTCTATTTTGATGTGTAGGTACCGAGCAAGAGCTTGCCACTTAGGCGCGTTGGACACGATTGGAGCTTCTACTAGGTTCATTTAGGACTCATTCTCGATTTATTGTCTCATTCTATCATGTTTTGTTTAGAACAGGAAGAGGACATGTCGAGTGGTGGATTTATTGTACCCCACTCCACATGGGCCATTTAGCCGATCGTATTTTCCAGATTAATATCCCTCAAGGATGAGATCCCTCGAGATTATTTTTGAAACTCAAATCCAGCTAACGATGCCTCTAACCCATTATATTAAAATCCCTACCCAGGCCTATGTATATATAGTTTTTTGCTTTTTCAGTGAGATGGGTGACGAGGGAAATTGACGATCACGTCTTGAGATAGGGCGTGTGTTTGTCAAAGGGGGCTTTGGAACTAGTGAGCGTCCATTCCATTCCCGAGGGACCTTGATAACTCCACCTTTGAGTTCCTCAAACCTGGAGAAGTATGAAAGTTTACAGGTACTGCTGTGTAGCGTATGTCTAGACTTGTGGTGTAAAAGGGTACTGAAGGCGCATACCTGAGAGTACTCAACCTTTGTACTCAAGGCTAGGAGTAATACAGAGGATGTAGAGGGATGAGAGTAAATAGAATGATTTTTCTGTGCAAAGGGATAGTTTAAATGGCTAACGAAAGAGAATGATATGGAAAGGAAACGTTGTCGCCTGAGGTCGACAACTCCCATTATTGCGCTTATGAGAGTTCTTGAGGAAATATATGAGGTTTTTATATAACAGGAGGGTTAGCTCTCCTGTGTCAGTTTGTTATTAATTATTTCTAGACCGATAACACTTGTTACTGACGTATTTTTATTATATATATATGTGAGAACCACAAAGGATGAGCATTGTCGGGACGACGAAGGAGCAACACTGAATCACACACACATGTACCTGCCGACTGTAATTGGTGATGTGTTGAAATGTGTGGATAATGAATTCGAATATTATTATGTAAATTGTCATAAATATTATGCATGTGAATGAAAATAGAAAGTTGAAAATGAAAAGGGTGACCTGTAGAGCTAGGGTAACTAGAATGTGAAATCACATTGTGTTTGGATTGTGCTTTCGATTTTTATCGTTGTAAATATATAATGTTATTATTGACTGGGTAGCCTCTATTACACTTTTAAGGGAAGCTCTGTCGGTTTTATTTTATTTGAAAATAGATATTTCTTTTAAACTTTTGTCCCATTGGTTTGTTTGTGTTCTTGTTTGCTCATCATAGCATGCATGCAAGACCACATTAGAATTCAAGCATCTTATCCATGCTTTGCATACTGCATCATCATCTTGAGACACTGAGGGTAGATCCGAGTTGGCTTAACTGAATATAGTAGATTAGTGAAATGATTCGGTCACCGATAATATTTCTGGGTTGGTTTACGGGTGAACCAAAATGAGGCGTTACACCAACAAAGTCCTATTTTTTCATTCTGCTACACCATTTTAATCTGGTGAGCCAAACATAGTATATTGTGTAATAATACCATGTTCTTGAAGAAATTTTATAACTGGACCAGGTACTTGTCCACCAATAGTATACCTACCATAAAATTTTCTACCTCCATTAGATCTCACGATTTTAATTTGCTTACCACATTGTTTCTCTACTTCTGCTTTAAAATTTTTAAAAGTATCCAATGTTTCGTACTTATTATCAAGTATGTAGAGATACATGTATCGTAAATAGTCATTGATAAATAAGATGAAGTATTTCTGACCATATGAATCCATATCAGGACAATATATATTTGTATGTATGATTTCTAATATCTCATAACTCCTTCTAGCACCCTTCTAAGATATATTGGTCTACTTTTCCTTAATGCAGTCTACACAGGTATCAAAATCTGTAAAATCAAGAGTTTTAAGAACTCCATCATTTACAAGTCTTTTGATTCTTTTGATTGAGATATATCCAATCTTCGGTGCTATAGTATGGATGATTTTTCATTCATAACATGACACTTTATACCAACAGTACCACGTATAGCCATTAGGTTATAAGGGACATCATCTTGCAAGTAGATTTGAAATAAACCTTGATTAATAAAATTATTTCCCACAACAACAAAGTTATGCAACATATTAAAAGTGTTTAAAGAAAAGTTAATTGAAAAACCCAAAGGTATAAGTCTTGAAATAGAAATTAAATTTCTAAAAAAATTAAAAATTGTTCGGGCGCGGGTTCGTCCGCTGGTGCGGGTTAGAGTGTTCCCGCGTCGGGTTGGAAGGGTTCGGTGGGACCGAGGCGCCCTTGCCGTGCAAAGAGACAGCGGGATGAGACTAAAGAGTCACAAGTATCCAATAACACTTAGACAATTCTTATGCACTCGGTGGGATGGCCATTTCGACACACACACTCGACAGGACTTCCCCAGCACTCGGCACGCAGGCTCGAGGCTGCTGGAATAGAACTGGATGGTTCGGTCACAGGTGGACAACGCTGCACTGACAGCTTACCGGGTGTGCCCAGCACTTGGCCCCGACCAAGGCTGGTTGCAGCCACACACCGGCAATCCCCCTTACCCGACACTACCTCACATCTCCACGCAGGGAGGCACTCACCCACACTTGATCACTTTTGATCTGATTTTGTTTTTCTCTCCCCTTCTACACAAGGATAACATCTCCTTATATAGACACCCGGCTGAAGTGCTGCACGCCAACACATGCACCCCTTGGTGCTTGGTGTTCCGGCTTCCACCCCTTGGTGCTTGGTGTTCCGGCTTCCACCCCTTGGTGCTTGGTGTTCCGGCTTCCACCCCTTTCCCTCCTTCCGAATAAATCTCACATATCTTATTTCTATTAAATTAGGCATAACCACGGGTTCAACCACGACTGGCTGGGTTAACCATCATGATTGAGCCGAGGGGTGCGGTGAAAAATTTGGACGAACAAAAATATAAAAGGTCTTTTCTAGATTAAATACAAAGCCAAAACTTAAAACAAGTCTACATGTCACAATAGCTTCTACATGTGAGCACTTCCGGTTGCCAAAATAGATGTTTTGTTCACTTTTCGTTTGTTTCCTTTAGTTTAAGAAACCCTGCATGGTATTCGAAATATGGTTTGTAGAACCAGAATCAATCCACCAAGTATTATGACAAATATCAACTATATTAGATTCATAACAAACAAATGAGATGAGATTACCTTTCTTCTCAAGCCATGCCTTGTATTTAGGATAATCCTTCCTTATATGTCTATTCTTTTTACAAAAACAATAATTGGATTTTCTCTTATCATTAAAATAGATAGGTCTTTTGCCTTTCTCTTTATACACCCGACATTCTTTCTTTCTTTTTCCATGAGTCACCATATGTACACACATCTATTCAATCTCCCTTCCTCTTGAACACACATGGTTAGAAGTTCATTTATCGATTGTTTTTCCTTCTGTGTATTATAAGACATTTTGAAAAGATCGTACTCAGAAAAGAGAGAATTAAGGATGAAATACACCAGAAAAGACTCGAAAATCTCAATCTCTAGAGACTTAAGCTGAGAAACAATGTCTCTCATTTCCATAATGTATTTATGCACACCACGAATGCTGGTGATCTTCATTGATGACAATTTTGCCATCAGAAGGGCACTAGCTAATGATTTATTTGAAATCTCAAACTGTTGATCAATAGCATTCATATAATCTTTGACAGACTCACATTTAGGATTAACCCACAATCCTAGTTGTAATGAAATACTTAATGAATATAGTCAAGGTCCATGTACAGTAAATTCTTGCTTTGAGTGCTAGATTTAGTGGGAATAGGAGGTTTATCCTTACGAAGAGGATAGTCAAGGTCAATGTACCCCAAATAAAAAATGACTTTATCCTTCCGTTCTTTATAATTATGATCACTACTTAAATAAAGAACCTTAGATTAATCATAAAAAATTATCAAAGATGAAACAGCTGCAAGAAACATATAAACATGCTTACTATCATAGATATTGAGGCACATTATATACCATCACTACAGTTATGTTTACCAATGCAAACATACTAAAATAACTCAATATGTTATTAAAATTTACCTGTGGGCAAAACTTTAACACAAAATAAATTCATGTACTATTTCAACAATGAAACTAGAAAAAATATTAAATATCTCTCAATGCTAGTAGGCTAATTAAGAAATATAAATATTTTCTATTTCACCCTAATTAAACAAAATAATCATAATAACCTCCGTGTGGGGTAAAACTATCATAATCACAATGTTTAATTAGAATTTGATGTATTAAAATCCATCTATGATTTATATTTCACTTTATGTATAGTTTATCTTAATTAAAGATGTTGTAACTACTCTTTAATTAATTTAAAATACACTAATCACTTAACATCAATATAATATATTCAAATTATCATATCATGTTAAAATATTTCACGTGCATATGCATGACATATATAAAGATACAAACAAACCAAAATCTATATATGAACACCCAATTACATGCAGAATAATAAATGAACATGTTAAGTTTATTGTGCAAACATAATTAAGTAGGTGTATAGACATTTATATGAACTAAAATAGTTCGGTTAATGTGCATATCCATAAAAAAACTATGCATTGTCTATAAAAATTAATTGAATTGTTTATGGACAAAACACATTGTATATGGACGGACACATAAATAATTGTTGAACTGTCCATTATAGTTCATTTGTTGGACTCTTTATTTATTCACTAAATTGGTCACATAAAAATTATTCACAATTACCCATTAATTAAGCAAGAACATGAGTTTTAAAATATAACTTAAAATTAGGCCTTAAATAAGTGACCATTATATATTTCTAAACCAACGAAATAAGAATAAAACCCAGAATAACTAAACAATCCAGTGCATTTAAAGTCATTATTATAAATTATTAAATTTATTCAACCATTTATTAAAAGTTATCAGCAATATGACATTTTATTGTGATTTTAAAGCATTTCACCCTTATTTGACATTAACGTAACATGCAACTCCTTATTATTAACGTAACATGCAGCCCATAATAAGACATACTTGCCAAAAATTGAAGCATTTTCTTCATTGAATTTGTTCATGTAAGCAATTTTTTTGTTTACCATTAACAGTGGGTTATAGACATTATAAGCATTGTGCTAACACAAAATAAATCACGAATCAATTGAATGAACCTAAAAGGTTTCCACTTTCTTTCTTGTCTATTCTCTTTGACAATTTGATGGTAATTATTAATATTATCATCATATTAATTGAAGAATAAAAGTTTCTATTGCAAAATCATTACGATAACAATATGAGATGGAGAAAAATATTTCACTAGAAAAAATATTATGCTCTGATAGCAAACACAAATCAAACATAAATATATTTATAATAAATAGATCATATCTTGTGTCGTGATAGATTTTTTTATTGCACTCCTAAGATGATGACAGACAGAAATAAAAAAATACCGAGATCAGGAATAAAAAAAAATACTGAATAGATGTTACAAGAATATATATATATATGATGACAACTACATAAAATTAAAATGAAATTCCAATTGGCGGGAAATGAGTGTGTGATTGCATCGGCGAAGAATCGTGCGCGTATTATACGTTCATGAGCAATGTAGGAGCTGGACCTTTGTTATCTTGGCCTCTAATATCTACTGATTTGGTGAAGGGGTTGGAAAATTCAAGTCTTCCCCAAGGAAAGGAACAGGAAAAGGAAGCATGGTGCTCAGAACGTGTTAAAAAGTTAAAAAGTTGCATGTGGCCTTCATGCCACCTTGGCTGGGATGGCTGGCTGTAAAGATTAAAAAGCAGAAACAGATTCTAAACAACGAGGAGAGGGGTATCAGAATTCCAAGAAATTATAACCACGTCAACATCGTTTAGTTTAGTGGAATACACGAGTCACAGGTTTTATAATTTATATTAGGACCAATTTAGTAGATTCAAAATTTTTATAAATGAATATAATAATAAATAATTAGGGTGCAAGAAAAATTTTAAGTCAATTTAATGTTTTAACTCTTTTATAGGTGAGTTCTTGTAATAAAAATTAATTTTAAAATATTTATAATTTAATGTATTATTTAAAATTTAAAAAATGGTTACATTGGTGTAAAAAAAGATGAAAATTTGTCAACCTCATAATCATGCTCTTCAATTTTCATGTATATAATAAATCTTGTTATATGAAATTTATTAAAAAATGTTCAAATAAGAAATGTAACTCATATAAATTTGTTTGCACGTATTTATCCGGCCACGTGTATAATTTCTGAAGAATTGGTCCATGCTATTCTAAAACTGCCAGAGGAGATTACAAGAAAAAAGTCTCTGTCATTCAAAACTGAAAGAGAGAATTTGGGTGGAAAATCCTGACGGTTTATGATCCCACGCCCGTAATCTCGAAACAGAAGAAGCGTGGAAAACTCTATAAAAGACAAAGCCCGACGTATTGGGAAAGGGGGGGCTCATATGCTAAAGGAAAAGAATTTTTGTCAGACAGAAGAAAAGCCGAGGGAGGAGCCCCTCACCGGAGATGCGCCGGTGACCCTCACCAACACCCGACCGATCACTACCCCTCTTATGGCCATGAATCCTTGCCCAAGATCCAAACTTTCTACTTCCAGAGCCACCGGTGAAGGAGTCGTGTTGCTTTGAAGTGCTGTCGATCGCCACATCCTCGGAGTCCAGCCCCATTGTTGTTGTGCAGACTCGCCAAAATCCTCATCGAGTCAAGAATTCCAGAAGAATTGTCGCCGACAACAAAAGCTGCTCTTTGCCGGAGTTATCACAATGCTAATGTTGGCTCGTTGCAACAAATTTAAACCAAAAGAAGTTTTGTTTGTTTATAATTTTGCAGGGTTCGGATGAAGAAGACGTCCGTTGCTGCTATCCCGCTTGGAGTTGCTGCTCTGTTCCTTGCCGCCGTGGATGCTAAAGCATTTCACCCCTTTGTAGTTGAAGCCCGTCATTGATCTGTTTTGAGCCACCAAGAAGAAGACGCCAGAGCCTTGCTGCTTTGGAGTTTGCCGGATCAACAACCATCAGCCAAGCCGTCGACTCGAAGGAGTTCCTGAAGCGCTGCCGCTGTGCTGACTAGGAGTCCCACTATCAGGTTCCCGCCGCCGTTGTGAAGCTGATTGTTTTTCAGAGGAGGGTTGCTGCCGTCCGTCCAAGGAAGAAGCCGCTACCCCTTGCATTGCTGATTACCATGGAACGTAGCCTGTTGCCATAAAAGATTACTGCTTTGCTACCGCCGCTTGTTGCCGAAGAGGAAGCCGCCCATCACTGCACTACCGCCGACCATCGAAGAAGACCACCGTCGCCAGAATTTTGCCACGAAGTAACCCATCTCAGCAGTCCGAAAACAGAGCAGTAACAGCAGCAAAAGCCAGATTTCACCGCCGTTTTCCGACGAACGCCGGTAGTTACCGGCCCCAAAGTGGTGACCAAAGTGAAAAAGGAGGAGTATTTTACAAACCCAAAGTGAGCTTCGCCGGTGTTCGCCATTGCAGTCGCCGGAGAAAAGCCAGGAAGAGACCCATCCGACCAGAGGAAAAAGCAGAAAACAGAGCGGAAACAGTCGCGGAGAGCTGATTTCGCGGCGGTTTTTCGATCGGCGCCGGTCGTTCCCAGACCTTCCGTTGATGATCAAGTGAAGGTGGAGAAGTGATCTACAAGCCCAAGCCGAGATCCGCCGGAGTTCGTCGCTGAGGTCGCCGGAAAAAATTGAGAAGTGACCGATCGGAGCAGCGTAGCACAAAAGTGTACAAAAGTGTCTAGCTTTCCGGCATCCGACCGACCGACCGGAGCCGCCGCTGACTGTCGGACCACCGCCAAGACCTTCACCATTCTGAGATCTACAGTTTTGGGCGAACTCCGCCACCATTCAGCTGCCGGAAAAGCCGCCGCCGGAGCCCCAAAAGCGCCGCCGCGTCACGCCGTAGCCGGGTCCGTCGTGCCCGTTTACTTCTGCTGCGTCCACAAGATTTGGCAGATCCGTGACCAGCCATTTACCCGCAGACATCGTGACCAGATCTAGACCGTGACTACGTTCGTGACCACCCGCAACCCGAATTAGAGCTGGTGTACAGTACACCACCCGTAGACTGGCGCACGCAGAAAGAAAGGAAGCCGGCGTACACCATCCGGTCCGATCCAGCATTTGTTTGGTTTGAACCAACCTGGAACGGCCTGGTTCAGCCTATCCACTCTCTTAGAAATAATTTGAAGGCCTTTTAGCAAGGCAAATTTATCTAAAGGTAGCAAAAATTCACTGTTTTGTGTAACTTGTAAAAATCAAAGGAGAAATAGTGGATTGTGAGTACTAATCTCACCGTGGACTGACTTAGGGATTCAAGTTGAACCCTAAGGAACCACGTAAAAAATTCCCTGCGTGTCATTTCATGTGTTTGTAATATCCTCTATTTCCATCGCACTATCTCTTTGCGCGGCAAGGGCGCCTCGGTCCCACCGAACCTTTAAACCTCGAATCACACCATCAAGAACCGATTCGAGAGGGCAGACGATCTCGTGCCCGAACATATGAGGTGTAGTTTATAATACAAAATGTCTGTATGTAGCTTTATAGTTTCAAATATCACATCGTAGCACCCGGTTGTGCCCCATTATTTAAATTGAGTACAACTTAAACCTTTGAACCATTTTAATATATACCTATTTTTTTATTCGAAATATTTAATGGTATTTAATAAAATTTTAACGATAAAGTACATTTTTAATATTTAACAAAAATAAATTATTATAATTTTAGAATCTTGTTGAACAATGTTTGGCCAGGTTAAATTAAATATATCTATATCAGCTATAAGTTCAATATAACAATCAATGCAGTATTTAAAACTAGTAGCGTGCGATGCAGTGTTTAAAACTGTTAGCCTGAGATGCAGTATTTAAAACCGTTAGCGCGCTATGCTTTATGATTTATGGAAGTCTTCGAGTGTGATTTATGAAAGTCTTCGAGTGTACATCGTTGTTTTATGATTTATGAAAGTCTTGGTAAACAGATGAGACACGCAGCCGCCGTCCAACGAAAGATCAAACTCTGATTAACTTCACACCGACCACATTCCCACCTCACTTTGACGTGCTTTCACGAATTAATTTGTTGGGATTGGTTCCACGGGACAGTTTTATATTATTTGTACACATCGATTCAGATGGCTTCTCTCATAGGTCGCCTACGAACCGTCCACCAGGAGACTTCAAGACTCACCAATGACGACGTTAATTTTCGAAGGCTTACATGATTAAAATTGCACACAGGAATAGGAATGGGATGGCCACTTAAATTAAATACAAATATGCAAAATCAAGTGACTAATTCTGGGTCCGAAAATCGGAAGATTAGAAAACCAAAACACAGCAGTCGTTGGATATTGTAATTTGTAGTATGCATACATGTGATTGGAATGCTATTGATATAAATCTGCATTCTGTAACTTTGAAAAAGAAAAGAAAGTTGGAATCGGAAACATTTCCACGCCTACGTGATTCATGCCTCAAATAGGTTTTCTCACGGTTTCGACATTAACTTGGGACTGCTGTAAATTATTTCATGTTACGATTGATGGTCTTCTACACTACCATGTTTAGCCAATTTACATATTACAGGCTTATCGTTAGCTTGACTAGACGAAGCAGCTGTCGTTTTTTAAGAAAATAATTTGTAGTTGGTTCATATTAAAAACAAGAACAATTATTGCAGCGACGAAGACATACCATTCCTGGTTTTGTGGCTGCTTCTACTGATTAATTCACGGGAAATAAGGTCATTGCCAAAAGGAAACCCTGAAAAGACATTTCTCATTAAGTTAAAGTCTTTGCAGAGAAGAACTTCAACGGGAACAAGTAAACCTCTAACTAGTATTAAGACGTTTTCTGTCTACGGCTATCTTCTTCCACACATATTATATGGTCTTCTTTAATTAGGATTAAAATATGGAACCCTAGTTCAGTTTTACAGAAGTTGATCATCCAATATGGCAACCAGGGTCTGGAAGAAAGAAGATTGGACTTTCATGTAAATCCGTATATGGAGTAGTCTAAAGTGAATTGGAAAGGGTTAGATAGTCTATTAGGGAATACGATGCGGCCAAATTAAACCGGGTTTGAATGGGGTAGATGCAATTTAGCTGGATGGAAATGTGGTACAGTGATTATGAAAGCAACCTAATTCGAAGGGCTATTTGGATTGTTGGACCATTAATTGGGCCATTGAAATCTCTCTTAGAAACCCTACTTTCCTCTTAATTTCTCCATTTGTTGACGGCCTACCAAACCACTTAGTCTATCCCACCATCGATCAAGCATCCGCCATTCCACCACCTTCCTCTTATTCAACCTTCCACCGTCCTCACCGGGAGCTTCTTTCTATCTGGAATTTTCAGCAGGTTTCTTGTCATTTTTCACAATGGTCTTCCTTTTTGAAGAAACGCGTAGAATATCGGAAAATTAATAAAGGAAACATGTAATGAACATTAAAGAAATTAGAAAATACATACACTAATTATATAACCCATCTAATTAAGCAAAGAAATAAATTCTACCGATTTCTCCAACCACATACTAATTATATATATAGCCCATGAAATCTAATTGGGCTTAAGAGGGAGCCCTCCGCCTCTAGCCGTTGCCAATTCATTATTCTGAACATTCAATACAGCACCCTTCTGAATAAAAAAAAACGGTGAATACAGACACACGTGTGAACTGATGCACCATTTTGGAGAATTAGTTAATGCAACCTAACCTGCTGTAAAACCATATAAAAAAATCATCATTTATTAAATATTATTAGTGGCAAATTTGAAATTTTAATAATAAATAAATATTATTATTCATAAATATTTAGTTTACTCGTTAGGACTTACGGCTACAACTAATTATTTATATGAGAACTTAGGAACTTATTTTTAAAGTGTTGAATAAGATTCCATGTTGATGATATTTTTACCTTAAGAACCATCATAATTATTAAATCCTATCCAACACTATAAAATTAAGTTCCTAAAATTTTAAGTTTTGTTATACCGTTCTTTTATATATATATATATATATATCGATAAAGTTTTTCTGAGTAAGAGGTGGAGAATTTTTTGCCCCCAACTCTAATCTAGATCATCTAATCATAAAGACAACCCAAATTTGATGAAAAATAATAATAATAAAAAACTCCTTCACCCCTTCCTTTACCGGTGGCCAAGTTCTGACCATGGCTGACCGGTCAGGCCTGCCCACCGCTGATGTAGTCAAGTTCCAGCTTGATCGAGGCCAGGTGGTCGGCCACGGCCAGAACCTAACCATCAGCTAGAGAGGGGGTGGAGGGGATTTTTTTTTTTTCATTAAATTTGGGCTGCCCTTATGATCAGACAATCAGACTAGAGTTGGGGGCAAAAATTTTCTATGCCTCTTAGTGAGAAAAACTTTACTCATATATATATAATCTTCGTCCAAATCATATGATCTAACTTAAGTCATTATATCCCCTGGTCGAGCCTATGCCTCCACAGTTAGCCATCACCTAAAAAATAGTGGTAGTTCCAAAGTCAAAGGAAGGAGATATGAAGAAGGAAAAGATAAGAGGAGACAGGTGAGGATTGGAAATCCTAAATCATGAACCTAATTGGAGGGTTTGAGTTTTATAAATACTCAGGAGTTGAGAAGAGAGTTGGGGGGAGGGGGGGGGTGGGAAACGGCCTGAGAAGAAAGAAGCAGGAAAAGAAAACAGGGTAGAGGCCCTTTGCCGAAGATCCATCTCTGGTGACCGCCAAGCCTACCATATCAGAGTTTGGAATGCCCTTGACACAACCCAGTCGAAGAAGCCCTCCATCGTTGAACAAGTTTCGAGAAGTTGTTGGTTGGCATTGTGAAGTGCCATCAAGTAGCCTTCTTTCCAAGCTCTATCAGGTTAATCCAAGCCATCACTGGCCACACCACAACCTCCACTGAGTTTCCCTCACAAACGGGAAGAAAACTCATTTGAGAGCCACTGCCAGAGAAGCCCTCCATCACCTAAAAAACTTCGAGAAGCGGCTCACTGGAGCAACATAGCAGTAGAAAACAACAAGCTGTTAACTTTGGGCCCTCCGTAGAGGCAACCCAGGTCGCAGCTTGGCAGACCGACACTTCCACCAACTTCCCTCAACACCGAGAATATATCCTAATCAAGATCCACCGTCAGACGACCAACTAGTCACCGAAAAACCACCCAAAAGAGGCCCACCCAAAAAGTGAAGCAACAGAACGCCGCCAAATTTTTGACCTTCATTCAACTGACTCAGGCCACCGCCGTTCACAAAACTGCAACCAATCAATTGCCCCTCACCGTTGAATACAATTACAGATCATGATTAGCCACTTTAAGTCACCGTCGTCACCAAAAATAGAGATAGAACCCGACTGAAATTCATTGCCACAAGAACTGTCCACCACTATTGCCGCCAGTCAGCACCACCACCAATCACTAGACCGGTGCCTGACCACTCATCAATCTAAGATCTATTGATCTAAGCAATCCCCCATCGCTGTCGTCGCTAGAAAGGCCACCGTCGGAGCCCCCAAAACTGTCGTTGCACCATCAGAGAATATGGGTTCGTCAGGCCCATTTACAGTTGTCCACATCCGCAAGCCTATCCAAATCTGGGTCTAGCTTTGCTACCCCATGGTTTACCACAATCATAACAAGACCCGGATCCATGACCGCATCCCTATACCCATCTATGACCAGATTTGGACTGAAATCTCCAGAAGCATGCGCACTCCACCGATTTGGTCCAACATTTGTCTTGTTTAAACCAACCTAAAACAGTTTGATTCAACTTATTATCATTTGGAAATAATTTAAAGGTCTTTCCAACCTTAAATTGAGATGAAACTTACTAACTTAGCAATTTGGGATGCTCCGGATACAGTGATGAGGTTATTTTAAAGATTTGAAGATAAAAAATAAATGAACTAAGATATTAAAGTCGAAACTATTAAAGACAAATTTATTTAAAGATAACGAAATTTAATATTTTGTGTAAAGTGTAAAAATTAAGAAAAATGGTGAAATCGTGGTTATAAAACCACGTGGACTGACTTATAAATTAAAATTAAACCCTAAAGAAGGTATAAAATTTTTTTACATCTTTTCTCGTTTGCAATATTTTATTCTTATTTATTTAACTCAATAATTTATTTGTTTGACAAGGGCCTTTGGTGTAACCCTCGCGAACAAAAGAGTGATTTGAGAGAGCCAAACAATATGAGCTTCGATGGGTGGCTCTTTGTTGTACTCCCATTTTCCTCGTGAGTAACGCCATTCTCATCAATCTCACAATCTGTATGTGTAAGCAAATTCCTATATATGCACCTGCCTCGCTCTTCCTTCCTTCCATCCATCTCCGCTGACAGCACCACCGTCGAAGGAAGAGACGGCGGAAGAAAAAAGTGGAAGACGGAAACTGGTGAGATTCTGATTCCTTTTTCTCCTTATTTGGTGTTCTTTAACATGCTCGCAAATGACTTCTCTAGAAATCAATAACTATGTCCTTGTGAAGAGGCAACATGGCTTTATATTCTTTTGGATCGTGTTTTTTTGTTTTTTGTCAAAGGCATTGCTGTTGTAAGTTGGTCCATTAATTTCTTGTTTGATTTTTATTAAACTGGATGCTTTTATCTTATCTTTCCATTTTTTGCATTACATTTCCTTCAGATTTCATTTTTTTATTTATAGTGTTTATCTGAAATCAAATTGATGGACAGTTAATTAGTTCTTGAATACAATGACTGTAACATTACAAGTTTGGAGAGGATTTCATGTATCAATTGTAAGATTTGAGAAATGGATCACTCAATGGTGAGGATCCAATGGCCTTGTAATGATATTTATAATAAGTTTGCATTTACAAGATGATTTCAAATCATAACAACCCAAAACAACATATAAAAGTGTAGGCTAGAATTTCGACTATCTTTGACTTGATCCGTTTGAAGGGAGAATCAGTTGGAGAGTTTTCCTCCAAGTGGTTGTGAGAAGATGATTATCGATGTTGATCCTTAACATCAATGCTCAATGTTAGACTATTTTCATTAACATTATATGGTCGAAACAAGTAATATAATAATAAATTAAAGTATCGTTCCCACGTAGAGATGGATTTCCTTAAATTAATTAAAGATAATAAAACTAAGAACAAAACAGAAATAATTAACTTAATTAAATCTAAATAATAACTTTAAATAAAAAAGAAGTTAAAATGATAAAATTTGTTCTAGAGTTGAATTTTCCTTAACATATATTTAATCTTCATTAAATTTTACTCTTATCTTTTATTCACTCGAATTGTCGATCTAGGATAATTATATGACATGGTGGCTCCCGCTCTTTCATGCATCTATTATTTTGCCTCAATTTCTACCTCCCAGTGATAATTAATTATTCAACAAAATAACGATAATTGATTAATCAACAAAATAACGCATTAAGAATTACCTTACAACCGCATACGGTGTTGTGTATCTTCCGACCACAACGACAAAAGTCAAAAGACTTGTCGTATGATGAACTACCAATGACTTGACTCGTCGTATGATGAACTACCAATGACTAATCTAATTATCTAAGAAATAGGTGATCAATCTATTCTTAACATTAAGAATATGATAATTCAAACAATACGATTGAATAAAAAGTAAGATCTTGAAATAAATTCAATTAAATCATGTTATATTCGATTCTCTCTAGAACGAAATAAAAGGCTACTCCATAATAAAAATAGAAAATATTATAAAGAAGAAACTAATTTTTATTATAAAAGAGAAAGAAATTACAAAAACCAAAACTACTTCTTTCACTACACTCCGAAGTGATCAATAACAAATGACCACCCCTTTATATAGAAGTGAAGATATAAGAATTCGAAGAGGGTGTTCACAAATCGACGTAATCTAATTAATTATAATATACCTTCAAGTTTCCAACTGTTCGACTCCATTGAACACCATAAAGTATAGTTATTGGGTGGGGCCAAGTGTCATGACCAATCAAATCCAAAACTTAATTTATTCTTTTTCTGCATTGAAATACCAAAATTAAGCATATTTAATAAAATATTAATTAACTAGAGTATAATGAAAAATATGACTAAATTAATAATATTTATACCTGAGAAGTACAAAATTATATTAAAAATATGAGTAAATATTATATATTTTAAATACTTAACACTCAACACTTGGAGAGTGATCTCTTTTCACTGTCGTTTGGCTTGCAGATACTGTCTTGTTCTAATTGATTTCCTTTTCTACGTTTAGTGATGGCATCCATGGCTGCTCCAGGGCAGTAGATGGCTGCGATGAGGCGATCCATCTCTTCTTCTCACCAAATTCGCAGAGCAGGTTGGAGCTCTTGAAGTGCTGATAGGAAAGAGGGATGCAGATCGACCTTCCAAGCTCTGCTAAACTTGCTTCTGTTAAACCTTTTTCTTGCAATGCCTATACCACTCCAACAAAATTTACTAGTGCCGCCACGAAGGCTTTTTCTGGTGTCAGTGAGAAACAAGCCGTTTTAGGGTTGCCCATAGATATTAAAGGTTGAATATGATGTCTTAATTTTATTATGTTCATATTCATTATAACATAATTCTTGTTTTCCAATTGCAAATTGGTTACTTGTCAGTAAAAAAACTTTTATTGCGGGAATAGCTGTTGATAATGGATATGGCTGGGCAATTGCAAAATCACTTGCTGCTGCTGGTGCAGAAATTCTTGTAGGCACATGGGTGCCAGTATGTCTCTTGGTAGTCTATTGGTCTTTTGTCACCTTTTGTTCAATTTTCAGTTTTCTTCTGATGCTATGACCTTCTCTTTTCAGGCCTTGAACATTTTTGAAAACAGGTTAAGACGTGGGAAGTTTGACGAATCTTGCATGTATGAACATATTAGATTTATTTATTTTTTCAAACTAAACATTGGGGTTGGTAGCATTTTGGTGACTTGGCATTTTGGATGTTACAGACTTTCTGATGGTTCTTTGATGGTGATTACAAAAGTGTATGCACTGGATGCAGTTTATGACAATCCAGAAGATGTATCTGAAGAAGTAATCTGAACTTATGGGCCATAATCTCGGTTTTGGCCTACACATTTTCCATGCATTCTGCTGTCGCTTTGTATTCAGTGTGTTTATGTTTTTAAGTTAAGTAAATGCTATCTTTCAGGTGAAAACAAACTAACGTTATACTGGCTCAGGCTCATCAAATTGGACTGTTCGGGTATAGGGATTTTAGTCACAACTACTAAGTGCCATATTTTCGAAATGTATCTCTGCACTTGTTTTCTGCACTTGGCTTCTCATCTTCTAGAGTGTATCTCTTAAAGTTTTATAACTTTTGGATTTGTTAAAGATACTTTCCCGAATGATAACAGCAGGAAAATATCTTATCTGCTATTGATGGCTGAAAAATTGAAGTTAAAGACAGGCTAATTATCTGTAGTAAAAGCTGCAGCAGTTTTAATTATAGGTCGTAACTAATCACTGAAGAAAATTGTATTCCTTCCTATCAAATTCATCCAGTATTTAATTTTATTCTAGTGTGAACTGTGGTGGTTTTATTTTGCATAAGTGTTCACATTATCAATTTTTGTGATCTAAATTAGATAATAAAGCATGTACTACGGTATGTTAGAAAATTAACTTTTGGAAAGTTTTGGGGGATCTATTACTTCTAGGCAAGGCTGCTTGGATTTCAGGGAAGCCTACCAAGTGTAGTGCTGTTGGAGATGTTATGTGTTTTTTTTGGTCTACTCAGGTTAGCAAACCGTTGCTTGAGACATCTAGGATTGGTTATCTTGCAGCCGTTTCAGCTTCAAGCTACTCTTTTGTTTCATTGCTTAAACATTTTATTCCAATCATCAATCCTGGTACTGCTTTCACATAACCTTTGTCTCCTTTGTTTTCTATGTTAGTGGATTTTGTTAAACGAACAATATTAGGTGGTGCAACCATTTCCCTTAGGTACATTGCCTCTGAGAAGATCATTCCTGGGTAAGATTCCTTGCTATGATTGACCACAGATGCGGATGGATGGGAACAAATATTTTTGTTGGGACATCCTTCCTGTTCTAAATTCAGGTATGGTGGTGGTATGAGTTCAGCAAAAACAGCTTTAGAGAGTGATACTAGGGTATTCCTCTCGCTGTTTTTTTTCTTTTTCTTTTTTTTAGCAGGTGTTTGTTATTTTTCTCTATTTTTTTATCCATAACTAAATGTACGAATAAAAATTTTCTAGGTGCCAGCATTTGAGGCTGGACGGCGTTATAAGATTCGTATTAAAACTATTTCTGCGAGTAATCTTGTCTGCTAGCTTTGAGCATAATTCCTATGTGTTTAATATGACTTGAGATTTTGTAACTTGATCATGGTGACTCTGCATTATGTTTCAGGCCCATTGAGAAGCCGTGCAGCGGAAGCTGTTGGATTTATAGATACAATGATAAGAGTTTTTAACGGCCAATGCACCACTTCAAATAGAGCTCATGGCAGTTATTTTATTGGATTTCTCGTTGCCTAACTCAGCTGTTAACTGCTTCCTATTTTTACATACACAAAAGGATTTCTGTTTCTCTGCTTGCTGGTTTAATCAGCTTTTAAGAATGTATTTTGAAAGATGAGGTAATAATCTGTTCTAATCCGGGCTGGTGAAAATGTAACAGATTAAGGTGGAAATGCTGCTGCATTTTTGGCATCATCGTTAGCTTCGGCAATCACAGGAAACGTTAGGTACGTAGACGACGGCTTGCACCCCAGCTTTCGTGGAGCTCAGCATTCCGAAGTCGGAGCAATGGCTTTGGTTATGGATTTAACTAAGTATTTTTATATGGGTAGGGAGCGATTTTGTGTGTTCTTTATGCTTACTAGTATGTCCTTTATCCGAAATCATGCGCGGGGACAATAATTTTTCAGGGAGAGAGTCTGCGTATAGCTGTCTACCGCATAGAAGCTTCGAGCCAACGATAATGAAATGTAAATTGTGCGAAAAAAATGACCTTTCATGCCAAAACAGAAAGAGACGGCTTGCAAGTTGTAACTTCCATTAGACAAGTAATCTCGAGTCTTGACATATTTCCTTGGCGATTGCCACGCTCAACTCGCAAGCACTGTGGAAATATTGATAGCCAAGCACAAAATGCATGACACATTATTTCATGCGTTACTCATCCTCAATTCAGTGGTCAAATTCAGAAAGCTATAGTTTCTCATGCTATGCAAGAAAAAACGCCCATGGCATCAATCCACATTAACTACTCCACTTTTGACACTCCCACTCGTTCATTACATTACATTGGTAACTACAACTGGACCACAAACCCGTCTCTTTTATTCAAAAATCGGCAAAAGACCCACACACTTAACAACGGAAAAGTCCTACACGGGAAGCAACTGTCCTCATTCTCAAAAAGTTCAGATAAAAATTACAATGAAAAGAGTATTCCAACAAGCCTTCTCTTAATCGTTCAAATTATAACCCCTATTTATGCAACTTCAGCCTCAATGTTCACCCAGACAACAATGCCAGCAAGCAAGGTGTGAATAACAAAAAGCGGAGTAACCTCCGCATGCCAAGCGTCCTTCGAATGAGGACCATCAAATGCTTAAGTTCCAAGGTAATAAATATGCAAGAATAATCATCTACTAGATCTTATGGCTAATATGAGTGTCAAAAGCAAGGAAACCAGTATTCATTGAAAGTCTTGAATGACAGTTTAAAATTTTCAGTAATAAATGGGTCCTACCACCTATGCATATTCAGTTCCTTATTGGGTCTATAGCCAATGTTGGCTGGTTGATTATTTTTCAGCATGCAATCCCATCAGAAAAAACAAATCACAAATGCCAGTATACCAACCACATTTCAAAATAATTTCATTCTTGAAAGAAAACTGCAAAATATACAAGACCTAAGAACACCAAAAAATGGCTTTCAATATCTACAAACACCGTCACTTGCATTGCATAAAAGAAAAACAATAAAACCAGCCATATGTCAGAACTCAGAACTAAGATTAAGAACAAGCCATCCAGTTATTGAACATACACACCAGTCTGCTATGACAAATTTAATAAATAGACATACGTGGAGAAACTCTATCTGTTGTCCTAAAAGTTATTGCTGTCTAGAAGTGAAAAACTCTTAGCTCAAATAAAGTTCGTATGAATTTTGGCAATATATTAAGTTCCTGTTAATCTATTTCGTCAATTACCAGGAATATAACCTACAGATTCAGGTACCAAGAACAGACATTTAAGCACATAATTCAGATAGAGACAGACCATATCGCCATGCACCACTCTGCTTAAGAAAAACAGGAAATAAAAAACAAGAAGCCGTAGCAACAATGAAACAACATATGATCAAAGCCAAGTGTTAAATTATGCAACTATTTTTGTCTACGTCAATGGTGCGAAGAAGGCACATCATTTCTTAGTTCATACACGGCAGCCACACCCTAGGTTACAAATGTTAAAATGGATTAGATTGCTGCATATAAATTTTCACTGGATAAAAGTACAATAAACTAATTAAATAAAAGCATGTCCCCGGGTAAAGTGTCTTGACGGCATAGTTAATCATTCAGCATTGTAAACAAAAAATCAAACACACAAAAACACGAGGAACAAATTCCACAAAATGCCTCAAAAAGCATCGTTGCCTTTGTTCTACAAGATATGGCTTTCCAGCTCAACACACAAGTAAGAATTAGATCTACGAATTAAATTGCCCAAAAATCAATTAAAGCAGAAGTCATTTGTCATTTTTTAAAATTTCCTCACAGTAATGAGGAAATTGCCCAGAATCATTGCCAAAAGTTGAGCTCTTCATGATGCTTAGTCTATGATTCCATTTCCAAACCTGAAATCAATTACCAACCATTCAGTTGCTCACTCGACTTGTGTTCAAACTCGGCTCAAATAATTCGAAGTTCGTTTGAACTCAGCTCAAGATCGAGAGTGTTGAACATGCATGCTTGAGCTCGGCTTGAATACTTTTATGTTGTTAGTGTGGATTGAACTCACGACCTCCCGGACTTCAACTTGAATACCTACCATCTAAGCTATCTCAATATTTTATTAATATATTGTATATAAATAAATATAACTAGTTACAATTAAACTTATTAGTGTATATATATATATAAAGACTATATTATTATATTATTTTATCGAGTCGAGTTCGAATCAAGTTACAAGTCGATTTCGAGTCGAGTTTGAGTTATAACCGAGTCGAGTCGAACACTATCTTGTTCAAACTCGGCTCGAAGGATTCGAGTTCGAACTCGAGCATTTAAATGTTGAATTTCGAGTCAAGTCGAACCGAGCCGAATGCTAAATACTCACGAGTTGGCTCGCTCAATTAGTAGCCCTACTCCTCACATAAGGGGAACTCCTAACATTCCCTCTTAAACAAGAGGGAAGGTAGATTGTGACTAAGCTGAAGCTTCAATACCGTAGACTGACAACATAACTTGAATATCTAATTCCGCTAACCAAATGGACACAAGCAAGGATAGAAAGCTTAAATTTTTTTAGCAAGAACCATAACACACAACGTATTATTAACTAGAAAACTAAGACCAAGAACAATAACCAAACCTAAGTAATAATCACTGATAGTATTATAGAGTTTTGATTGATTTGGCACATCTAATGAAAGCTATTGTAGGAAAAATAGTAAAAATGAAACACATTTAATCTGAATCCAGAAAGTAGCATATAAAGTTCTTACCTTGTAGATTGCGCATCAGAAATTTTCTTCAGGTCTTAGTGAAATCGCGAATTGGAAGTCACTACCTTCCACTGGTAAAATCAATACCGTCAGAGTTACCAATAAGATGTCAGTGTCAGAATAAAATTCTCAAACTTGTTTTTTTTAACTGATCGTAATGCACATATTTATAGAGAGCGAAGGGGCGGTAGTTACCAAAAAATATATGGGGCTACTTTTTTAGCTAATGACAGGTTGTTAACATTTTTCCAAAGGTTGTGACCTTTAGAAAAGGTGTAACCTTTAGCCCGGTAAAAATTAATTAATAGCTTCAAACAATTAGACACGACAACAAAGTGAAAGCCCATCAACAAAGCTTCGCCAAATTTAAACAGGTAAAAATCAGTGCACACCTCCATTTCATTTCAATGAGACAACCAACCATATATTAAATCAGAACATCTACGCAGATCCTAAATCACCTTTTTTTTCTGTTAACAACTCTTGAACCATCCACGCGTCATGTAGCAGTAGTTGTTGCAATGATCAACATCTATCTCTTCCATCACCGTATGAAGGAAGAGGAGTGGGTTGAGAGAAGGGGAATAAAAAGGCAAACTTCACCGACCGGCCAAATCACTCAAATATTAACATTGCATTCTCTGGGCTGCCCAGAAAACTGGCCAGCGCCGGCCCCATTGAAGGTGACGGGAACACTCCCGCATAAAGCCCGCAACATCCGCCGCCGGGTCCGCCAAGCACCTGCGCGGAACCGAACCCAGGCCACAAGCCGGACGTCAAACTTGACGACGCCCTTACCCCGCTCCTCCGCCATCCCCTTCCAGTTGTCGACGTACTCCGAAACGGCGGCGAAACGGGCGGAAAAGGAGGTCGAATTGCGTTGGCCCTGGTACATTGGGGGCACAGAGGTCTCGGCGAGGTGAGACCAGTCGTACAAGACGGAGGCGTCGATCCTGTCGTAGAAGACGCCCATCTTGCCGTTAGGGTTATCGACGCGAAAGGAGAAGTCCCAGTCGGCGGTGAGGGATATGGTGGATTGATTGAAAAGGGAGACGGAGGCGAAGGTGACGAAGACGCGGGGGAGGTGAGGGCGGAGGACGAGCCACAGGATGAGGGCGATGGCTCCCAAGATGACGAAGGCGGCGATAAGGAGGAGGAGGAATCGGCGGAGGAAGACGGTGGAGCGGCTGGGTTGGGGATGGGATTGGTAAGGGTAGGCCGGGTACGGGTACGCCTGGTAAGGATGGTACGACGGGTGTGACGGCGGAGGTGGGTACCCGGTCACCGGAGCGTGGTTCTCCATCGCCAGCGGCGGCGGCGGCGGCGAGAGGGTTTTTGTTGTCGGAGGAGGAGTGGGCCATGGGGAGGGAGGGCGGCTAATTTGGGGCGAAATCTACGGAGGTGGTTTGTTCCGCAAAAGGAGGCGTGTGAGTGTGTATGTTTAGTGCAGAGAAACGGCCAATTGCAGGTGCCGCCTCAAACGGCCTTCTCCACTTGTTCAATCGCAACTATTCATCAATAATAATAGCCTTTGGGGAAAAAACAGCATCGGAGAATACCAGAAATTGGAGCCACAAATACCATGATCTTCTCGGTGATCTAACACGAAGAGGCGAAATTTAAGTTGCATTGATCCTCCAAGATTGAACTTCAACTTAACATCATCCAAGAAAAAAAAATAAAACTAGACTAGATGTGAAAGCATACCTTAATGCATCATAATTTAGTTGATACAAATTTTATAATTTTTCGAATGTACCAATTCATGAATGTTTGTTACTAAACGTGATTGAGACTTTCCGACTCCCTTTGTTTCCCTTACTTCTAAAGTAGGGCTGTCGATTTTCTGTAGCAATTGCTACGGAAAACTCTTTCATTCAATTAGTCCAAATCTCCATAATTAACGTTATATAAAGGATATCATTATAAAATTATATGGTAATTACGCACATAATTTTGGAGAAGCCACTGCAACACCAGAGTCGTCATTTGTTTGTTACCAACGCAGAAGGGTAAAATCACTACTACATTAGCTTACTGTATGGTAGATTGCCACAAAATTCATGTTTCCCATATGTACTTAGCAAACCCAGCAAGGATCAATAGATTACTGGATTTGCTATATCAAGTGCTATAGAACTTGCCTGCTGTAGTACTTGATCAATTGGTGTAAATCATACAAATTAAGAGTGTTTTAAAAAGTAAGTGTAATAATTAAGTTAATTTTTAAAAATTTAGATAATTTATGCCAAGCTGCAAGTATTACAATGGATTTTCTGTAGCACCTTGGCCCATTACGACATGCTTATTTACAATTCCCATTTGGTCTTTCCTTCTAGAGCTTGGAACATCAGTGCACGCTATTCATAACGATTCTTTGATGAAAATGTAAACTCGCCTGATTGTATCTTATTTTAGATAAGAAATGTATGAGAAATTTTTCGGTCATTTAAGAACAAAGCTTGTCAAAAAATATTTCGTCAAGATCGCCTATCAATTATCATCTAGTCACTAAAATCTAATATGACGAGGATACCAAGAAGACCTCATATTTGAGAGGAAAACGTAGCACCCGATTCTGTGCATGACGAATAGATATGGTTATCGTAGTCGTTTTCAACTGTCAAAATATTTTGAATAAAAAAACTTCCTTGAAATTCAAGAACACTTGAGTTGCAGTCCATTATTGTCAAAGTTAATTTGAATCGTTCGAATTGAGCCTATTCGATTTGATTCTGTTAGATTATTAATAAAAAAGCATATTTACATAAAATGGTAAGAGTCATGTTTGGATTATCCAATTCAAATTGAATTTGATATACTCATCAATGATTCATTAATGGAGAACTTTTCTTACATGATTTTGTATATTTTAATATTTGATAATTATATAATAAATAAAGATATAATCTAATTCCCAATCATAATAAAAGAAAGTATTTTTTCTTGGAAGAAATTATATTCTTTCCTTACTTCTATGGGAGTACATCCTTTCATAAAAAGAATGTTTGTGTCTCTTTATAAAAACGGTGCTCTTTTTAATTTAAGGCTTTTCAAAGAGACCGCTTCTTTTAGTTTATTATGTATGGTTGTATCCAAAGGGTTGCAACCTTTCTCAATTATAATTTTCGTATATAAATTTCGATCGTTTTTTACTTGGGGGTTCACTCTTCCACCAATACGAAGAGATTTTTTAAAATAAATATTTTATTATCCTCTAAATCAAAATTTTACTAATATTTAAAAAAAGGCTTCCTCAACTATTTTTTTATTATTTATATTCTTATGGTATGTTTATACTGTCCCATCTATTAACCGATCGGATTTTGGGTCCGGAAAACTTAATGCTACCCCAACTCCTCGACTCCCTAAAGGAAATCCCTAAAACTCGACCCCCGCCTTTGCATGTCATACCAGCCGCCGGTGTCTTCTCCCACCTTTGCCTCCTAGCCACCGCTGGTGTCTTTGTCCGCCAATGTGTAACACCCCAAATCTGGTTCACGCTCGGGAACCAAACTGAAATGCCATTGGTCCCCGCTAGGTCGACTAACCCGAACCCAACTCGTACAAAGCTACTTTCGGCGTCTTAAGATGATAATACGACTCGTCATACATTGATGGATGCATAAAACCCTAACATGCTACTATATAGATGACATGCAAACTAATTCATACACCAACAACAATTGCAATAAATCATTAAAAATTTCTAAAAATAAAGCGGATAAAAACTCCCCTAAAAGTACAATTAGGGGCCACCATGTCAAAATAATATATACAAATATATATGCATATATCAGATATTTACATTCATATAGAATTCTAATCTATACTGTATCAATCACTCTGAATTTTTGGTCTCAACCCACCTGTACAGTCTATTCACATTTCACATCATATCATCATGTCTTAGCATTTAATCACATTATTCTCAATATAATAGCATCATAAACAAAATATTAACCACTCTATTGGCTGACATGTGTGTGCAAGCGACATCATTGCACTTCCGTCGAAGCTGGCACATCCAGCTCATGATTATCACCTACATATAGTATAAAAACACGTCAGAAACAAGCGTTACTAGTCCAAAATATAATTATAACAAATTGGCTATGAGAGCTAACTCTCATACAAAGAAAAATATTTGTATACTTCACTAGAATTCTCTAAAGGGCACCTACTGAGGAGCTACCAGGTTGCAGGCCCATTAGCATCCCGAACTAACTGCTTTGCTGATGCCTCTCTCGACATTTTTCTCATTTCATTTTCCTAGTCCATCCTAAGACCTCTTATTCCCTCCATAATTCTCCCGGCCTTAAGCACGAAGGTCGATAACTTTCAGGTAATCACCTTTAGTACCCTTTGAACCGCAAGTCTAGACATGTGTTGTACTTAATAGCACTCGTAAACCTCCATATTCTCCTGAGTGTGAGGAACTCAAAAGTGAAGTTGTCAGGATCCCTCGAGAATGGAACAGTCTACTCACTAATTCAGAGCCCGCTTTGACTGTCACATGCATCTGCTCATGGTACATGCAAGTCAGCTTTACCATCTCTCGTCTCACTAAAAACTCGATAAAACTATATATATAGGCCTGGGAATGGATTTATATAATAGGCCTAAAGGCAACTTGTAGTGAATCTTGTTTTCGAAATATACTCGAGGGGTCTCATCCTCGAGGGTTATTAATCCGAAAAACTGTTCAGTTAAATGGTCCGAGTTAAATGGGATCCGATAAAATGCCACTTAACATATCTTGCAAGCAATAAAATAAACATACAATAGAATAGAGTATAAAATAGAGACGAGTCCTAAACGGACTTGGTAGAAGCTCCAAGCGTGTCCTCACGCCTAGGTGGCGAGCTCCTACTCTGTACCTACACATCAAATCTAAAAGCTAATGCCCGCTAACTGAATGATGCATTAACTCGACATGAACATTACACTCGCAACACAATCATCATCCATCACAATCGACAATCATAAATGTAAAAATAATTCTAACTCATCCTATTCATACCAATTTTATTGTGTTTTTCTAAGTTACAGTCGTAGTCGATTATCATGCTCAGATTTAATTTACCTCATTAGATCATTTAACATTCATTCACTACTAATCACATCACGCAAATCATCACTTCATTCATAGTTAGACATTTATCATGACAATTAATCAATCCCAGCATGTTGTGCTAATAATCATCAATTTTAAATAATTAAATCGGAGGTAATTATACCCCACATCATCGGCAATCGGCGATGGCTGAGGTTTTGTTGCGCATCTCGGAGCTCAAAATCAGCGCTCGTCGGCATCTGAAGTTCAATCGGGTTCGACTGGATGAGCTCTGCAGAAGATTCGATGAATTCCAGTGAATCCAATTTTTTGGTAGGTTTCCAGCGGTTTCCCAGCTTGTGTCGATGGTTTTCTGGTAGCATTTCAACGATTTTCCAATGGCAGTTGCCGGCGGCGTCTCCTAGCGGGATAGCAATGGCATTGGGTCACGTTGGCACCGGTTCGGCGAGCCTGACGCGTTTAAGATGTCGACACGGTCAGTGGGGGTGGCGGCTCGCCAAGAAAAGGAACAATAGGGGTGGCCGGTGATGGGTGACGAGATCTGGTCGGCATGGGCGACGATGGGCTCCGCTCGGGTCGGGGAAGGTTGACGACGTCGAGGCAGTGGCTGGATGGCGACGACGACTGCTAGATGTCGTCGGCGACGTCGCCGGTGGTGGAATCGGCGACGTGAGCTCGACGCTAGGGCAACTTCCTCGTGTCGTGGATGTCGGGCGATGGCTGGGGTGCTCGTGGCTGCACGGCAATGGCGTGGCCGGGCTACGCGGCGTCGATCGGCACCGGGATGGTGTCGGCGGCGGCAGCGACGACAAGCAAAGGGTGGTGCGGTGGCGATCAGGGTTTGGGGGAGAAGAAAAGGTTGGGGGGTGGTCGATGGCAATATCATAAATAAGTATTAACTCAATTCTGACTTGAGTCAAAAATAATAACTAGCTCGTAATAAATCCTACAAAAAATCCAAAAAATAAGCAAAAATCTCATAAAATATATTACACAGTATAATACCACAATGACATGCTCTGTAATTAATAACCCACCCAAACATAGTAAATGTGCATCCTAACACGGTAAATAGCCTAAAATTAATTCTACAATCCACTATATATATATATATATATATATATATATATATATATATAAAGACCTATATTATTATATTATTTTATCGAGTCGAGTCGAGTTCGAGTTATAACCGAGTTGAGTCAAGTCGAACACGACCTTGCTCAAGCTCAGCTCGTAAGATTCGAGTTCGAGTCGAGCATTTAAATGTCGAGTTTCGAATCGAGTTAAGCCGAGCCGAAACTCACGAGCTGGCTCGGTCAATTAGCAACTCTAAGGGCAAAGAAAGGTGTAGGAGTGAGTTTTCTGACTTCGTTTCGGGGTTCAAGTTAGGCTTGTGGGGCCTACCTCAAGACAGGTGGTGCACTTTGGTTACATGGTGACCGATTGCATGCGAGCATTGGCGTTTATAGAAATCCTACTATTTATTATACCCTCTACACTCATTAATTTCTCATGGTTATTTGGTTTTATATTCTCACATCATAGTTATATGTTTTTTATTAAAATTAAGGTAAGTTATATCGCATATAGTTTATATAACATACACATCTAATTTAAACATTTGTATTGGATCTTACAAAATAATATTTATATGTATTAAAAGTAGAATACATAAATAACTGGTTGATAAAATTTTATTTTTTACATTATTATGACATATTTTTAGATTTTTTAAAATGTACTAATTAATAGATATTTTAAAATTATTTTTATTATAATTACTTAGGTACTAAATATGAAAAGGTTATAAACATTAAATTGAGTAAAAAATTTATAACTATCCTTATTATTTGTTTTTTTATTTACTTATTTGAATTTTAAATAGTAAGACTTACAAAATTTTTCAAATAAAAATCGTAGCCCATAAAATATATGAGTTGTAGATTATGCATAGAAGACTTTTTAAGGCAATCCTCACTCACCTAACACATACACGACACACAAAGTTAACCCGTCATGAAGCATTGATCCTCCACCTCACACCCACAGGCCAAATTTGAATGGCACATTTCTAGCTTTAACAACAACCTAGACTCAAACTAATTAATGTGAAAACCCGAAGCGTTGTGTTAAAATTTGTAACTAGCAAATGCCAGAATTATGGTTTTATTTTGCTCTGAAAGGCGGTTTCATAGATGTTACTTTCAATTGTCCTTGCATTACTCCCCAATGTAGAGGTGACAGCCTACAGTACTTATTTTGATTCACAAATGACCAATATAAGATGTCTTTATGGTTCATTCACTTTTTAATTATTAGTTTTCATCTAATATACACGACAACTATAAGAACATGAACCCAACTCTCTTTGTACTTATGTATGGACTGCCATCCTCTCATACTCCCCTCTATTTTGACCGATTAAAATAGTGTTGTGCGTCAAAAAGAAACATGAGTCATCAATGTCGACGTAGATTCCTTGGGGATGTTGCAATTCCCGTATAAACATATAGCTCGTATGAGCTAAAATTCTAATTTAAATATTTTCAGTTGATTTTACAAAATAATTTTTATATATATTAAAAGTAGAATACATAAATAAGGGATTGATAAAATTTTATTTTTTTCAAATCATTATAACATATTTTTTAGATTTTTTAAAAATGTACTAATTAATAGATATTTTGAAATGATTTTTGATTATAATTACTTAGGTAATTAAGATGAAAAAGGTTATAACATTAAATTGAATTGATTTGCAAGAATGACAACTTAAAGGAATTGATGGGGGTGAGCACAAAGTATGGAGCATATGGTTTAATTTGTTGTAAAGTAAAGAACCTTACCGGGGCTTGATATGCCAAAAACCCTTTTGAAATAGAGGGGGTACCTTCAACAATGCTTACCACCAGGTGGTGCATGGCTGTCGTTGAGCTCGTGCCAACTAGCTCAACCCTCGTGTTTAATTGCCACCGTGTGGTTTAGAAATTTATAATCATCCTTATTATTTATTTTTTTATTTATCTATGTGAATTTTAAATTATGAAGCCTATTAAAATTTTCAAATAAAAGATGTAACTCATATAAAATATATGAACAGTAGCTTATACATTTAAGACTTTTTAAAGCAATCCTCCTCACTCATCTAACGCATACACGAGGCCAAAATTTAATTGCCCATTTCGAGCTTTAACGACAACCTAGACTCAAACTAGATAATGTTAAAGCCCGAAGCGTCTGTGTAAAAATTTGCAACTAGCAAATGCCAAAAATGCAGTTTCATTTTGCTCTAAAAGGCAATTTCAGAGAAGATAATTGTGCATTGACGGCTAATGAATTATTTATTTACAGTTATTTTCAATTGTCCGTGCATTACTCCCCATTATAAAGGTGATAGCCTGCAATTTTGATTCACAAATGAACAATATAAGATGTCTTTATAGTTTGTTCACTTTTTAATCATACAGGTTTGGTGGAATAAACCGGACATCAATACGATCATGAACTCAACCCTCTTTGTACTTACATATGTTGTCCATCTATTAATGGTGTTGTGCTTCAAAAAGAAGCATGATCGCAACATCCCAATGTTTTTTTGACCTAGTGGCCGACCGAAATATACTATTAAAAATTTATAAAACTAATAATTTAACTATTATCGTACAAACTTTATAGTTAAAATTTACTTCTATAAAGTTTGTCGAATATATTAAAAGTAGAATACAAAAATAAGGGATTGATAAAAAAAAATTTTTTCAAATCATTATAACATATTTTTAGATTTTTTTTAAAATGTACTAATTAATAGATATTTTGAAATGATGATCGTCCGCCCCCTCAAATCAGTTCTTTTGTGATTCATATTTGAAGGTTTGGTGGGACTAAGGTGCCCTTGTCGTGCAAAGAGATAGTGCGATAAAAATAGAAAATGTCACAAGAACATGAAATGACACGCAGAAAATTTTTTATGTGGTTCGGGTTCAACTTGAATCCCTAAGTCAGTCCACGGTGAGATTAGTAATCACAATCCAATATTTCTCCTTTGATTTTTACAAGTTATATAAAATAGTGAATTTTTGCTGCCTTTAGATAAATTTGCCCTAATCAGTCTGGAAGGCCTTCAAACAATTTCTAGAGTGTTGATAGGTTGAACCAGGCCGTTCCGGGTTGGTTCAAACTAAACAAATGCTGGATCGGACTGGATGGCGTACGTCAGCTTCCTTTCTTTCTGCGTGCGCCAGTCTACGAGTGGTGTACGGTACACCAGCTCCAATCCGGGTCGCGGTTTCGTAACTGGTCACGGTCTGGCTTCGCGGACGCGGACTGGGGAGAAGGATTTGGTCTCGGACACGACAAGAGCGGATGCGGTCAACAGTAAACGGGTCCGACAACCCGGCTGCAGCGGCGGTGCAATGGTGGTTTTGGTGGACTCGGCGGTGGCTTTTCCGGCAGCTGAAGGTGGCGGAGATTGCCCAGAACTGTAGATCACAGACCTATGGGTCTCTTGATGGTGGTTCAACTGTCGGTGGTGGCTCCGGTCGGTCGGTCAGAGGCCGGAAAGTTAGACACTTTTCTGCACTTTTGTGCTACGCTGCTCCGATCGGTCACTTCTCAATTTTTTCCGGCGACCTCGGCGATGAAATCCGGTGGATCTCCGTTTGGGTTTCTATATCATTCCATCATCTTCACTTGATCACAATGGAAGGGCTGAGAACGACCGGTGCTGGTCAGAAAAATCCAAGAAATCCACTGTTCGCTACTCTATTTTCTGCTTTTCCGGCCAGCAACTTCCTCGCTTCCCGATTTTTCCGTGCGGTTACAGCGATGAACTTTGGCGAAACTCAATTTGGGTTTCTAGACCACTCCTCTGTCTTCACGTTTCACCTCACGGTGACATTGAGAACGACTGGTGTTGGTCGGAAAAAATTAGCGAAATCAGACCTTCGTTGCTCTGTTTTCTGACTTTTCCAACGGCAGCTTGCTGGAGAATTCCGATGACGGCTAGAGTCTCGGCGATAAAACTCGGTCAGGGATGATAGCCGGCGTGACGGAAATTAGACCGGTGGCAAGTGTATGACTGAAGATGGTACTGGTCAACCGGAGCACTCTCCGGAAGATGTCTGTTTTCTCTGCTATTCCCCTTGCTCTGGGCAACGTCTTCCCCAACTCTAGCGAGACAAGGGCATGGCGACCTGGGTATTTTTCTCGGTTGGGTACTGGAAAACTCCTCCTTCCCTTGGCAAGTGGAGATGGTGATGGGCTGCCGGCAATCAATGATGGATAGCAGCAAGAATTCCTCCTAATACGTCCCTTGTTTTTACCTGCAAAAACTTCCCTTTCAGGTAGATCTGATGCGGCAAGGCTGTGACCTTCAGGTGTCGGTGATGACTTTGGCAGCAACAGGATGTGGCAGCAGCGCCTTTCCTTGGTGGATAATAGCAGACCTCCTTCTCAACGAGGTAGGGCTCCACGATGATGTGCATCGATCGGCAAAGCAGCAACAAGGGAAAACTCCAAACCTTTGGGGGAACCTTCCGCGGCTATGCTCCAGCGAGGCTTGTCAAAGGCGGCAACTTGGAGCGACTAGGCTAACAATAAATCCTCAAAAGCTCCCCAATAGGCAGGCGACGACCTGGTCTCCTCTGTTTGGCGATCAGGAACAACGCTCCAAGGCAGAGCTACAGCTTCACGGACGTTGGATGTGTAGCAGTGACCATGGCAGCAGCGCGGTTCCGGTGATGGCTCACTCATAACAATAAACCAAGGTTGTGAGGCGGCAAACTATTGCAGCAATCCGTCGGCAAAGTTCTTCACGTCCGCCGCAACAGTAATATGGCAGCAATTGGAAGGCAACCTTTGCCCCTGGTTCAACGTCTGGCTTCTGTACTTCCTCCCTTAGGTGGCTGAATCTTGACCCATCCAGAGAAGGGTAGCATGAGTGGTCCTACGGGTATTTCCTTTCTCCTGCGCAACAACAACTTTTGCTTTGGACTCCTCCGGCGAAAGTCTAGACTAGGCAATGTAGGGAAGCACTCCAAGGTCAGTGACAATAGGTTAGGGGGTTGCTGGAGATGAATCTTCGGCGAGGGGCTCCTCCCCTTTCTTCTTCCTTCGTGCTTCTTTTTTCTATTTCTTTTTCTTTCAGCGTATGAGCCCCCCTTTCAATCTTCTACTATGTGTGTTTATATAGGCGTTCGAAGAATTTCTCAATTCCACCATTTGCGGCAAGGAATCATAGCCGTCCCAACTTTTTGTATAAATTCCCTCTTTCCATCTTGGAACAGCACAGACTAGTTCTCTCGTAAGTATAGACCAATTCTCTATAGTTTATCACGTGAATGAATAATTTCAAAAATTATACACGTGATCGGATAAATATAAATATTTTTTGGATAAATATAAATACTTTTTGGATAAATAAGTACAAACACATACATAATTATAATCATATATATTGTGTCAAAACATGGCACCACGTGTACCCTGGACAATTCAACGAAGCATACAATGTGCCAAAATCTAATTGACAATAAGACGTTTGTATCATACATAAACATATACATGTACCACAATTTAGTTGACAGTTGTATCATACATAAATATATACATGTACCAAAATTTAGTTGACGGTAATATACTCCTATCATACTTAAATATAAATATGTATTGAAATCTAATTGACGGTAATATGCTCATTCTAATAAGATCATACCAAAGGCAAACATACACATACTTATAAGTGTTACTATATGGACCAACATGTAACTTATGACCACTCGATCAAACTAGTAATAATTTAATATAAGAAAATATTTACCTCAAAGTATGGTTGACATATGGGTATGTCGACAGGCAACCAACTTAAATAGTAAATTTTAATAAACTTTGGAGCCGACGACCATGTTGAGGTGATTGTTTCACACAAGTTATCACAAGTTCTCCCCTTTTCTAGATTGAAAAAGATATGTTTTAGTTGTGTGAAAATGAAAAGGCAAGTAATAGAATGTTATAAATACATACACATTCCGTATTGTATGAAATATAAAAAGATAATAATAAAATTTATTAAAAATATTTTATAAATATTATTAAATTAATTTAATTTAATCATATTTAATATTTATTTTGAAATAGAATAATATAATTATTTTTAGGGTTTTACAATATCCCCAAATAATTTTCGTCCTCGAAAATATATTAAAGTTAGAATAAAAATTTTCACTCAATCGTCAAATAATCATACCCTAGATCGTATTAAATGTGATACTAATATAAATTTTGAAAAGGATATTATATTTTAATTTAATAATATTTAATATTTATTTCGAAATAAAATAACTTAATTATTTTCAATGTTTTGTGATATCAACTTGAAAATTTTAATCCTCAACAATATATTAAAATCATAATGAGAAATTTTGCTCATTGGATCATACCCCAGAACACTAACAATATTACATTTTAATGTTTAATATTCATTTCAAAATAAAATAACCAAGCCATGTCAAGATTCTCCAAAAAAGTTTTTTTCTTATTCCAGAGCTTTTTTGGAAAGCAACCGAGCAGCATTTTCCAAATTGGGGATACGAAGGATTTGAGAGGATATTACAATGATAATTGTTGATGGTGATGTAGATTCCTTTTGGAGATGTTGCAATCCGCTATAAAATAATAACCTACGTGTTTATCATTTTATATGATACACATTTAAGCCACGTAATATCCAGGCCAAATTGTAATCCAAATAAGATCTCATCCTACAAGATAATCGCAAATCAGATATAAGATTTAGAGGTTAATTCACAACTACCCAACAAATCCAAAATCGGTTCCAATGGATCCGAGTACTTTCCCACTTTCATCATGGCCGGTCCGTCCTCCTTCCCCACATCTTCCAAATTCGAATTGAGAACCCCCGTTTTCAAGTTCAAAGCAAGTCAATAAACCAACAGATTCTGAAAAATCATCATTTCTAAGATTTGAAAATTTTAAACAACAATGAAGCTCGATAAAGGTAATTTAAATTGGATTAAAAAGCATCTTTGCTAGAGACATTCCCCATGAATCACAACCAACAAAAAAAACAGAAACGAGTCTTTCGTCTCCAAAAGCATTCCCCTGCCCTCTTGCCAGGTATGCCAAACATATGCCACAACACACACACTCCCACTTTCCACATTCTCCCAGCCCTTTACAAATCCCCACATCGAAGCAGAGAAGAAAAATTATCTAACTCACGGCCGCAGACTCGCCAATTTGCCGATCTCGATCTTCTTGTCACACTAATACTAAAATTCTCACCAAACTTCTCCATGAGAAATTCGGAGTAGCTAAAACCAAAAGTTAAAAACAAAATTAAAAAGAAACTTGCAAGGCATCACATCTTTTCGTGAGATTGATCATCATGCTCTCTCCTTCGACGGGAAAATCAAACCCGTTCTTCGTTACGTCAAAAAAAAACTATGCACTACTTTTGTTCACAAAAACAAAATACCTGGTGAACGACGGATACGTATCCACATAACAAGCTCTCAAACGATACGGCCGCGGCTACGCCTCTGAGTCGGGCCGTAGTCATACCGGAACTCCATAGGACTCATCACTCTGTCGTTCACGCAGGGGTGGAACTCCGGCGCCGGCCCCCTTCGCCTTCTCGCAGACTTCGCAGATCGCCTTCTCCTCCTTCACCCCCGACGGCGGTGCCGAATTGTAGATATCAGATTTCAGCAACGAGAAAGTTCTCGGGGTGCCGCAGTGCTTGATGAGGAATCGTCTCTGGCTCGCCGCCATCAATATGTCGTACGGCAACTCCCGCGCCGGCGTCGAGGAGTAGCGGCCGAATTCAACGACGGGCAGCACGGCGGCGGGATCGCGGCGGAGAAGGATCTTCTCCGGCACGGAGAAGGCGGCGGGTTTATCGGGGGAGCGACGCCTGCGGCGGCGCGAGGTGCGGGGCGGGGAGTGGTGTAATAGGGCGAGGAGATAGGACCTGGGCTCATGGAAGACGGCTTTGAAGGGGAGCTTGTGGGCGGAGATGTTGGCGGCGGCGGCGTTGGGATCGCCGGTGACGAGGGCGAGGGTGATCTGATGGTGGGCGACGCCGATGCGCTTGGTGATGGCCGATTGCAGTTGCTTAAACCCCATCGTCGAATCCACCAAGATATTTTCGATGCGGATCACCTTCTCGCCATCGTGAAACGCGATCGTCGTTGCCGTCGGAGGGAGCTCTTCCTTGGCCATGCCTCCGCTGGCGAACTCGGACGGGCCAAGGGAGGAGTGGGGAGTCGTCGAAAGGGATACGGGAGATGACGAGGATGCGTACTTGTAGGAGGAGGGGGCGAGCGATATGCCGGTGGGGGCATTTTGGGAAGAAAGTTAGAAACGCGTGGCCTAGAACTTGGATACGGTCGTTCGGCTTCTACCTCGGGGGTGGGGTCTACCGAGAACGGACGGCCGTTTCCCAGATTACTGACTTGCGGGACAAGCTTCTTTTTTAGTGTTCCCGAAATAGGTTCGAGCGTAATGCGGTAATGGGCCTTGCGACGAAAGGTGTGGGCCGGGTCCTCTTCGCTTCGTTTTAAGCAGTAATTTTGTTCTCACGTAAGTCCCCCATTTTTTCTTAACTAACTAATGATAATTCCCCTTGAGGTTTTTGATAATTCTTAAAAATTTAAAGATAGTTATAAAAATTAAACATGATTTTACTATTTTTTATAGAAAAATAATTACCTTAAATATCTAAGATTTATCAACAATAGCCATATAAACTTTTATATTAGTAACTATCTTTTTAATTTATAAAGATGCTTAGGATTTCTATGGGCGTTTAGCAGTGAGGAGAAGGTGTTTTTACCAATAGATTTGGATCGGACGTGGTCTGTTAAAATTTAGGACTACCACAAAAGTAAAAATACTAGATGATTATTTGAACTAGTTAAGAGATAGATTTTGATTTTGAAGTTTAATTCTTAATAAATAAAAAAATTAATTATAATAATTTATTTTTTTATAATAATATAATAAAAATAATAAAGGTTCAAATATTTATATCTTCCTTGTGCCTTTTGACAAAGAGAGCCCAATTTATAAATATAAATACATATACACTCTCAATAAAAAAATAAATTTGATAGATTATGACAATTTTTTAATTGTATTTTAATTTATTAAATCTCATATTTTCGGTGAGATAGGTAAAACATGGTTGCATGAATCGGAATCGGAATCGGTTTTCCAGGGAGTCGAAATCGAAATCGGAATCAGTCTGAATCGGCCAAGAATCAGTTCAGTTGAATCGGCCCAAATTAATTTAATCGGTCGTATATAATAATTTGACAATTTATAATATAAATATATTAAAATTAGGTATTGATGTTATTTTGATATTATTCTGTGTATTATAATTTCTGATATTTTTAAATATTTTTAAAGATTTTTTAAATTATTTAGAATTAATTATTATTTTTGACTCGGGTTAACTTTTAATTACGAGAATACCACTCTTTACCCCCTCCCCCCGCCGCGACCGCCGCCTCCGGCCCGATCGGCGACGAATCTCGCGGCGGCGATGTCGGAAGCCTGGTCGGACGAACAGTCGGCGACCCACGGCCGGCGGCGGGGCGGCCCGAATCCAGCGCGAGTCGGCGACGAATCGTGCGTCACAGCCCGATTCGGTCCGGCCACACGTCGACGGCGACGTTGCGAGGTCGGCGGCAAGGTCGGTTGCCCGGTCGGCGGCGAGCCCAGAGTCGGGGAGCACGGCGGAGGGCGGAAACGGGGCGGCGGCGGCTTGGGGAGAGCGGGTTTGATTTTAGGTTTTTAAAATCCAAATTACCATTTTACCCATGCTTAAATAATTTAATAAAAATCATACCTAAGGTATTTTAGTAATTTCATAAAAAAACTGATTCCGATTTAAATCGACCGATTCCGATTTCGAGTTTAATCGGTCGGAATCGGTCGATTCCGAGGCCGACAAATCGGATCGGCGCGATGCCGATCCAATCGGCCGATTCGTGCATCATGGAGGTAAAAATTGATTTCATTAATTATATTTTTAATTTTTATTCGAATTCAAATATTTAACCTCCTTATCCAACGAGAGTATAGAAAATAATAATAATAATAATAATTTTAAAAGTGGAAGACGAAGATTTTAAAAGTTTTTTTATTAAACAGGCTCTATTTCTTTTTTAAGTGTTTAGATGAGAAGTGAAAAAGAACCACGGTAAACGATTGAACGATTCAGATGATGATGGCGCATCCGCGGTTCTGCCTCACCGCCCCGCCGCCGCAGCGCCACTGCCTTCTACGCACTGCCGTTCAGAAGCCTCGCCGGAATTCGCCTCCATTCCTCACCGCGAATCTACTGAAAGCCTCTGTCTTTCCCTTCTTCCATCTACGCCCCTTGGTACTTCTCCTGCGCAGCTCTTCCCGTTTGGCCTCGTCTTCTTCCTCGATGGAAGCTCCTCCCCCTGGTTATCGGAAGAACGTTGGGATTTGCCTTGTCAATGGATGCAGCAAGGTCTCATTTTTTTTTACATTTTTTACCTTTTTTCTCTCTCCCTCTTAGTGTTGGAAAATTTGTGTCTGTTAAATGTTAGAGTCCGAACTAATTTGGTTGTTTGTGTGTGATCAATTTATTTTTGGTGGATGAAGATTTTTGCTGCTTCTAGGCTTGACATTCCCGGCGCATGTCAGCTGCCGCAGGTGCTTGTATTTGTGTATTTCATTTATTTATTTGTTAAGATTGGTTGATATGTTAAGTATTATCTATGAAAAAAATTATTTCAAATGGGTATTGAGATTGAAGAGCTGGTTGCCATATTTTTTATAATTTTTTTGCTAAATGTAAAGCATCTTGGAATTCTGTAGCTTCAGCTTGTGAAGAACTTTTGGTTCCCTGTTGTTTGAATGTCTCTCTATTTTATGTTACAAGATTTTTATGCTATGGGTGAGATATAGGCTGATTTCAGGACGGTCTAGATGAGGGAGAAGATCCTAGGGAGGTGGCTGTTAGAGAGTTAAGGTAAGAGACTGGAGTAGTTTCTGCTCATGTTCTTGCGTAGGTATGATAGTGATTAGTTCTCGATCAATTTATCATATAATAATTTCTATCCTGAGACTAATTGGTGGTTCTTTTTTGGTTATGAAGCAACGGTGTGTCATTTATGTTGACTGAAACCTTTAAGTTATTGATACTTCTTCTCTGGCATTATTAATGCGATAATTTTATGTTAAAACTTTCCTTTTTTTCAACGTTTTTGGTGATCTATTAATTTTTTTATCTGTATATATAAAATTTAGTAACTGCCGGTGCTGAAGTATTGTGAGATAAAATGGCAAGGTCTTATCAAGATGACTCGATGTTTCAGTTGCTGTAATGAAGATTGCGTTGCAAATATTGTAGGATGCTTGACACCCACCAGGAAGAAACTTTCAAGAAAGAAAAATATCAGAGGAGGATTTTTTCCCTCCAAATCTATCAGAGGAGGATACTGAAGTTTGTGAATGCTGCAACGAGTTATTTTTTCAAGATCAGTTTTAGGAGTATTAGTGAAGGAATACATTCTTATTTTTTGGACCATGTTTCGTTTGATCCTAGGACAGAGCCGACCATCTAGATCATTGGATAAATTGTGATATGCAAATTGGATGTTTTTAAGCTTTTAGAAAAGCAGCTGGGATAAGGTTAAGAGATGGGATTCTCATATTACCTTTATTTTTCAGGTTCCTTCCTGGTTGACTTATGATTTTCCACCAGATGTATAAGAAAAATTGAAGAAACGTTGGGGAACAAACTCAAATGGTCAAGCACAGAAGTGGTATGTATTTGGAAGATAAATGTATGATGCCTTTTTCTGATATTTTGGTGATCACAATTTCAATGCAAATCGATGATAATTTTTTCTTTCCATCTATCAATTTGCTGGCAGGTTTCTCTTGAGATTTACGGGGAAGGATGATGAGATCAATCTTTTGGGGGATGGAACTGAAAAGGCAGAATGGTCTTTGATGACACCCAAAGATATTCTTGAGCATGTAAGTTGACATTTCAACTTCTTTAAATTTCTGATTGACGTGTATGTTTTCAGGGAAACAATTAAATGATCGTTGCTTGTTTGAGCAGGCAGTGACCTTTAAGAAGCTCGTCTATGGAGAAGTTCTGAAAGAGTTAGTACCTTTTCATCTCCCAATTGATGGATTGTGAAGTCAGGGAGTTTTGATCGATCTACTCGTTTTAATGATGCCCCATATATAAGAGCAGTGCCAAGCATTGTCATCCCACCTACAAGGAATAAAATCATCTGGAAGGTCTTAAGGCACAATGGGCATTTAAATATGCAAGGGGCAAAAGCACCAATTTATTATTGAAATTTTAGAGATGTCATTCAGGACATATGGGGTTTGATTTGCTGTAAGTTGAATGGGCTATATGGCATTATTGCCAGTAATTTCTTTCAGCAGATTTCCACTCTCTTCTGCAATAACTCAAGAGTTCATTACTCTGTTTTTTATTTTGCAGAATGATCAAATTTAAATTCTAGTTAATGATTACCGTTCTTATGTGAAAAAATATACTCCGATGAGTGTCCATGGGACATGGATGGTGGAAATGGAACTCAAAAGGTTGCAGGCTGCATGCAATATGTCATTTTTAACCGCTCGTAGTTGAAGATTCATTAATCCCTCGTATCTAATAAGACATTGCACGCTAAATTGCCATAACGCAAATAATAGAAAAGAGTGAGCCCCCCATCCATCATGGTTTATCTGTGTGTGTATTAAGCAAACGAGAAGGGGTCAATATGGTTTAATTTTCCTCGCACAGCTAGGATTCGTTAGCCTTTCGAAATATTATCAAAAAGAAGATCAGTGGTGTTCAAGCTACTACCCTCACCCGTAACGAAACACATAACCTGCTCAAATATAAATGTGTTTCCCAGGCAAAATTAATTATTGCTCAACTTATTAACAATCAAACAACAAACTCCCTGAAAGCATTTCTTAAAGAGCATCATCACTTGGAGTCACACCTTTAACTTAAATGCAGAATGAGCAGAACAGCATCATATAACCTAGCCTGGCGCAGTTATGCCACCTTAAACATTCTCAGTATGTTAATGGAAACTCGTTATTTTGTGGACTGAAAGACCAGAACAAAACACTGCAATTTGCATATAACTTACTGTGTTCTGAGTGCCTTGATCCAATCAATTTCTAACCGGAAATCACCAGGGCCAGATACAGCACCATGGTAGCGGCATTCTGCATTTACCGAGACAGACATTCCAACTATGCGTGATGGGTTCATTTCCATCTTCGCATCAATAACATTGCCTCTCCATGTAGGTAGATAATGTTCAAGTGGGATCTATAATTTCACACGAAAATGGGAGTAAGAAACAATTGCACATTATGCTTGACACAATTAGCCATTTACACCACAAGCTTAGAGTCCAGTGCAACGTACAAGATGATAAGTAATATTACAGGCACAATTTACCATGTGTTGTAATATTTACCATTTCTTAAAGGTTGCTTTTGAAGTATATATTTCTAAATAGAGGAAATGGCAAATAAAATGCAAATATGCAACAGAAAAAATGGCTTAGAACCTGCCTTTGCTATGTACCAGTCATCTTTTGGAACATAGACAAAAGCTTGCCATGAATTGTCTTCTTGTTGGCCAGGGAATTCACCCAATTTTCTGTGTATATCTACAATAGATCAATGGCAAATTTTAAAACATAGGATTTCTCCAAGCACAAAGAGAACAAATTAAAACAGTGCTCATAAGCTAATATGTCAAAAATAAAGAGCTCATTGTCCTGCATGAAATTAATGGTCTTACAGTGGAAATATAGCACCTGCCATCGCTTTTAAGCCTCAAAGCAATAGTATCATAAGCATCTAAGTCAATGTAACCATCCAACTGAAATTCGAGGGCATAAAAAATAAAATGAAAAAGTCATATAAAGTGGTTACATAAGCCATGAAACCATCAAAAAAAAAAAAAAAAGCTTAACGGGTGGATGGTCCTTTTTAAGTGACCAGAAAGAAAGAAACAAGGAGAGATGTGGTCAAAGTAATGGAGTAATAAATATAAGAAAAAGCTGAGCATGGGAGTTATATCCTTTTGACATGAGGGAGATGCTTTATTAGTACCTCATCGTATAGTTGTTAAAATTTAGGATCATAAATGGACGAGCTTACATGATGAAAAAAGGTACTGCTCGACTCTATATATAGGTTTTTTTTTGTAAAGGAACAGTAGTACAAAATATTATTAAGCTTTTGATTACAAAGGAAAGGGTTTACCTTTTTAGAACGCATTCCGCAGAAACCACTTCGATCCATTCTCCATCTTGAGCCTTCACTAAGATCCAACAATAGGTTTCCAGAAAAAATTCCTACAAAAAGTTTTACAATTGTTAATCTTACTATATGCATGCCATGGATGAACAAAAATGTTCCAACAAACTCCAACACACCAATATAGAATTTAAGAATACAAGAAACTCTTGCAGATTGAATATGTCATCTCCAACCTTGGAGAGGCTCTGAATGGCAAAGAGTAGGAATTCCCCCTTATGAACTTACATAGAATATTTACTTTGTAGAAAATTATTAAAAAATGATATTCAAATAAAGTGCATAAATCAAAATATTACATAAGATACCTGCTTCTTTGATCTCCAAGGATGCCGAAGATAAACCTGGGAGGAAAAAGTGCAAATTCAAATAATTGATTCTTAACCAAGCAGCAACACACAAAATACATGTAAAAAAAATGTATTAGCATTTCCTTTAGCTCTACTTTAGGAAGCAGACATTTGATGAAAGGCTTTGACACCAAATTCTAGCAAGAGAAATATCACCCACATCCAATTGCACAAATGCCACTTGATGTTCATTGGACAGAATTTACACTCCTAAAACTAAGAAAATTGAAAATTCAAACAAAAAGAAATCAACATTTTTTTTTACTCTCAGACCAGGCTCACTCCTTTTAAAATCTGGGTCTTCTTATCATGCATGTTGCTTTCATATATGGCAACAACTTAAGAAGAATATTTCGCATACCGCCATATTCAGAATCAGAGTACAATGCCACTTCTGAAGCTCTCCTTTTGAATTAAAATTGAATATATATCTTTCACTTGGGGGTATAAGGTCGTCAAAACTCCCAGTAAGGGCTGCACACAACGAACATTGTTGATTAGCATTTACCAAAACTAAAATAAGAAGAGAGCCTTTTAATTTTAACACGTGATAAGAACAAACCAGATGTAAATATGGGATCGATTGAAAGATGTAATTTAACAATTAAGAAAAGTATACGAAAGGTATTTACAGGGACAGAACATAAATATTTGCCTCATCTTGCCATGCAAAATCACATTAAATGGTTCAGCTAACAACTCACTCATCGGTCAACAATTTGCAAGAGTGAGAGCTGTAAATCATACCTTTCTTGGTTGCATTGAGAGATGCCTGCCAGATTGCTCGAAATCTCGACATTCAAATAGTGTCTTTGTATTGCAGAGAAGGAAATATATATGTTGAAATATCATGCGAATTACCCATCAGCAGACCAACTATACAAACTCATTATCGACATGGTATGATATTATTTCCACCGTAACTTTATTCATCAATCTGATTCGTTGAAAAACAGTAGACGCAACTAACACGCATTAGGAGCGTGGTGTGATCGCGCAGCGTCGGGGCGTCGTGGAGGTCGGACAGCCGCCGAAAATGCTCGGGGCGCACGGCGACGACACGGAGGCGGTTGGCTGCGTCGATCAGCGGCGGTTCGGCTGCCGGAAAGGTCGAGGGTTTGGGGACGAAAAGGTCGACAATAGTTACATGGCATCTGGTTAGACTCAATTTCTATTCTTAAAATTAATAATTAATTTATATAAATTTTAAAAAAATTTATAAAAAAACACTTATAAAATATAAGATATATTATAACATCATAAGAATATGTTCTATAATTAATAATCCACTTAAATTAGCCTTTAATGTATCTTAATATGTTATTCGAATTAAAAAATAATTTTATAATCAAATACAAAAAAAATTACACACTATCATATACTCTAATAATTTTTTATTATTATTTTTTTAACATTATTATTATATACTCAGATATACTTGACCTTATCGTTCATAACTCAAGACTAGTATCGACTCAACGTGTAAAACCCGTGACTCGAGTCAGAGTTTTACGGGAGTGAACCAGGCGGTTCAACTGTTGGTTTGAGTCGAGTCAGCTTCATGGACCGCGAGCTGAGTTGATGCCAGCTGTGAGTTATGAGCGATGAGGGTCATGTATGCTCAAGTGTACGATGATAACGCCTGAAAGATGATGAAAAATGGGTTATCAAGTATATGGAGGTATGCAGTATTGATTGTTAATTTTATTTTATCGCAGAATAGTTTTAGGCCGAATAATGCATTAGGACGCGTTGGATTATATTCGGGTGGGTTATTAGTTATAGAGCATGTCATTTGGATGTTGTTGTGTTTGTTTTATTTTATGGAATTTTTCCATATTTTTTAAGATTTTTTAGAATTTATTACGAACTAGATATTATTTTGACTCGAGTAGGAATCGAGTCAATACTTATTTACGAAACTGCCATTGAGGGTATTTTTCTCCCTCCCGACCCTTCTTCACCCAAACCCTCGCCGCCCCTCGTGCTTGTCGCCGCCGCCGACGTCGCACAGCCGCCGATCAACGCCGCCCCGCCCCGCCGTGCAGTCGTCGTGCCGCCACGACCCACCCCGGCCACCGCCTCGCCGCCACGAGGCCGGAATCGCCCCACGAGCCGCGACGCGCTCCCTCGGCGATTCGCCGCCGTCCGGGCCGCTCCGCCGCCGCTGTGACCCTGACGACCACCCCCTCGCCGTCGCCGACATTTCCCCCACCATCCCGAGCGCCGTCGAGGCCGGCCGCAGCCTCGATCGGAGCACACCGCCGCCGCCACCCGTTTTCAACGCCGCCGCCGACGGCCATCGCCGCCTCGGCTACTTTGTTTGACACCGCCATTGGACCAAGCTCGTCAAGCTGGTGCCGATAGACCCCCTGATTGCCCCGTCCCGAATCAATCGCCAGAAAACCGTCGGAATCGCGGACCGGACACCGGAAACCGCCGGAACCGCCGGAAAATTGGATTCGTGGGAAATTCGCCGGATCATCCGCCGAACGCACCTGGTCCAATCTGATCGGACTTCGGACGCCGCTAGGTGCCGAATTTGAGTTTCGAGCCACGAAACGGAAACCCTAGCCGTCGCCGATTTTCGACGACGCGAGGTATAATTTATTTTAATTTAATTATTTGAAAGTATTGATTATTAGAATTGCATGCTAGGATTGGTGAATTGTATGTTATAATAATATATATAAATGTAGATTTGATTAAGGATAAAATATGAAATTTGCTTGATTGAGTGGTGTTAAAAATGGAGGCTAAGAAATAAATTAGGGTAACTAGGTAATGATCATGATCTAATGCAAATTAGCCTAAGTAGGCTTGCTAGAATTGATATAGGTTGATGTGTGTTGATTGATGCGTGATTGTGTTGATTGTGTGTGCATGCTATAGGATGTGTGATTCATCATGCGGGCGTTAGTTTTTAGCTTGATTGTGTAGGTACGGTGTAGGAGCTCGCCGCCTAGGCGCGTGGACCCGTTTGGAGCTTCTACCAGGTCCGTTTAGGACTCGTTCTCTGTTTTACGCTACTCTATTGTATATTTGATTTATCATGTGCAGGACGAGTTAAGTGGCGTTTTATCGGATCCCACTTAACTCGGGCCATTTAGCCAACAGTTTTATTTTGGATTAATAACCCTCGAGGATGAGATCCCTCGAGTTTGTTTTCGAACTTCAGATCCAGCTCACGATGCCTTCGGGCCTATTGTATAAATCCCAACCCAGGCCTATATATGTATAGTTTTCGTGTTTTCGGTGAGAGATGGGATGAGGGGTACTTGCGGCCACGTCTTCAGATAGGGCGTGTGCTCGGAAGAGCGGGCTCTGGAGCTGGGGAGAACCCACTTCGTTCCCGAAGGATCCGGACAACTCCACCTTTGAGTTCCTCAAACCCGGAGAAGTGTGGAGGTTTACGGGTACTGCAATGCAGCGCATGTCTAGACTTGTGGTTCAAAGGGTACTGAAGGCGACTGCCTGAGAGTGCTCGGCCTTTGTGCTCAAGGCCAGGAGTAATATGGAAGGTGCAGAGGGCGGTAAGGAATGAAATTTGATGCGAGAAGCGATAGAGAAATGGCCAAGGTATGAGAATGAGAAAGAAAGGGGGATGCTGTCGACCCGAGGGCGACGGCCCGACGGCGACGGCTCTCGTATGTGCCCTGATGAGAGTTCTTGAGGAAGTATATGGTTTTGATTCAACAGGAGAGTTTGCTCTCCTGTGCCAGATTGATATTAGTTATTTTTCGGGCCGATAACACTCGTTACTGACGGTTTTTCTATATATATGTAGGTGAGGAACACGAGCGATGAAAGCTATCGGGACTGCGGAGGAGCAGCACGGAACCGCATACACATGTACCTGCCGTGTGTAACGTATGTATAATGATGATGTGTTATTGTTATGTAAATGATAATTTTGATGTGTTTGCTTGAATGAATTACTTGTTATGAAACGAATTGATAAATATGAATGAGTAGGGAGCCTTGGAGTTCAGACTCGGCTCAGGTAAAAATGAATGAGATAATGATTTAATGTCATGGTAGATTGTCATGTGTTATCGTATTTTCATAAAATAATATATATATATATATATTTCTTTTGGTTTCTCATTTGTTGTTTTGTCTTATTTTGTTTGTACATCATAGCATGCATGTAGGACTCCGTTAGAACCCAATCGTTCTCATTCATGCATTTCATATTTGCATCTCCATCTTGAGACGCCGAGAGTAGATCCTGGTCGGCTTAACTGAATCTAGTAGATTAGCGAACGGTTCGGTCGCTAGTGACATTTTCGGGTCGGTTCACGGGTGAGCCGAAACGGGGTGTTACACAACACACAGTTTATGAAACTGACTCAACTCGAATTGACAGTTGAATCAATTAGTTCATTAATGTAAAACTATAACTCCAGTCATGGGTTATATATGTATATTGTTTGATAGGTTAGCCCTTTATTATACTTTTAGGAAAAACTTTGTATGTTTTATTTTAAATTTATTATAATTTTATCATAATTTAACTGAATTTTAAATAAGATTATTTATCATAACATTCATGTAACATCCTGTTGTAATGTGCATCTCATGCATGCATTGGTTATACATTGTAGTTACATTTTTCTATCTTGAAAAGCTGAGAGGGTCAAGGTCCTTTTTACTTAAATTTGGGTAGGTCAACCGACTTAATCAAAAGAAAAGATGATTCAGTCTACTGTAATAATTCCAATTCTTTTTGAGAGTGAAGTGGATTTACTGTGTTACAATAGAACTCTTCTTAGATTTATCACTTTATTCTATTGCGGATTTAATTTCCAGATCGTATGACGTGTTAAACTGTTTTATCGGGCCCCACTTAATACAAACCATCTAAATGTATTTTTATTTATGTGATTATTAACCCTCAAGAATGAAATCCTTCGTGTTGTTTTTGAACTTAGATCCACCTCATATTGCCTTTGAGCCTACTTATATGATTTTCTTCTTAGCTCTATATATAGTTTTTATTAAGCTTTAAGTGAACCAAGAGTTGGTGAATTTAACCTGACGTATACCGTGAGCGGGAGTATACGTAAGCCGCAATGGGCTCTAGATTAGTGAGAGGGTTGTTCTATTTCCAGGGGATCTTGACTTCTTTACGTCTTGAATTTCTTCACACTCGAAGAGACGTGGAATATACGAGTATTGTTGTATACAATGCATGTGTAGACTTGTGGTATCGTATTAAAGACGACTATTTAATAGTACTCGGCTATTGTTCACTTAGCCAAAAGTTATATGGAGGTTTAAAGAAGGCTTAGGATATGTGTTTTTTCCTAAAAATGGGGCTAGTTATTGTCGAGAGTGGGACAATACCAATTTAGTTCAGGACGCTATCCAGCTTGCAGCTTGATGACTCCTGAGTAGATGCCTACGTGTTCACATGAAGATTATATATGGTTTTTTTCCTCATGGAATATTAGATTCTAATTGTCAATTTGTATTTATTATTTTTCGGACCAATGATATTTATTGCTAACATTTTCCTTATTATATATATAGGTCTTGTGTTCTTGTGTTAAGTAGGTTTTAATGGAAGGACAAATAAATACTATATTCACATGTGCTTAGCGTGCCATTATTTTTTTAATGTTTTTAAATATGTTTGATGTATTTTTATGTATTTAGTAATATTTTCTATTCTCGAGACGACATGAAAGTTGTTTCGATCTAATTATTATTCGAGTCATAAAGATTAATTAATTTAGACATAACTTGACTCGCTCGTACTAATTTTAGTTCGATTCTTAGGTAAACTAAAACCTGGGTGTTACAAAATGTCCTTTTGACCGTCGAAATCATTTGCTTTACCCAGGTAGCAGCGGTTGTGATTTGGTGAAGACTATCTTGAATAAATGCGTAGTTGCCATCATTATTTTATTGGATCTTGCACCGTTGTTAGCCATTAGCCCATGATAATCCCATCACCAAAAAATAAAGATCTTTTAAGCTTTTTACGGAGAAATATTGTGACTTACGGAGTTTAATCCAAATTCTAATGATTCAAAATGTAGCCGTTGATTTGAGGAATTCACGATTAAATAGTAGACTGTTGGGGTATTCACGATTTAACAGTAGATTGTTTACTATTTGCCATTTAATGGTATTCTTAATCATATAGTCAAGAATGCCCCAGTAAACTGGTTTCGGTAGAAAATTTTTATAAAACGATTTTGGTTTGGTTTGGTTTGGTCTAATTTATATTTTTATCTTTACACCATTCCTGGCCCAGGTTGTCGCCCGGCCCTCCCGTCCTGCCCGCCTGCTCTTCCAAACTCCTCCCCATTTCATCACCTTCTCTTTCATTACCTTTCATTCCCTTTTTGCCAATCCTCATCCGCCATTGGTAAGGAGTGACAAACTGCATGACTGGGATACGTAAGTCGTATCTTGAGGGTCCCCAGGAGCTTCTTGCCGTGGGGGAAGGTACTTCATGTTGATTCGGGCAGCGGAAGCAAGCATAGGTTCCAAATACAGCATGTTCTTTTTCTCTATTCAATGATGATCTCCAATAGATTGAACGTTTACTAGAGAATTGAAGTTTTGTATTTTTTTTAAGAAAAAACGGGGGTTTTATTTTCCATTTTTTCTAAGTTTGGTATTAGATTTTTGCTTTTATGAAGAATAATGGTTTCATGCATTGCTTTGTCGCAAGGATAATTTCTGTTTATTGATGATAGTTTCTTTTTTGACAGTAGCATCTAAGGACGTTGCTTGAAAAAAAGACATCTACTAAAAATTGATATAGACATATATAGATTTTTTTTATTTAAAAGTTTGTGCATTCACAGCTCATAAAAATCAATGTATTAATAAGCACCCTACATATAAATTGATGCGTATATAGACTTGTGAGAAAATTACATATACATTGGTTAAGCTTTAGAGATAAAACAAATAACGATAAAAAAAATGTTTCACTGCAAATGTATCTGGTGAGCCCGAATCTACAAGGCATGGAACCACAAATCCCAGCTAGCTCTCATGTTTCACTGCAAATGTATCTGGTGAGTCAATGTAGTGCATATATGTTATTGACTTGTAAAAAAAATATTACAAATAAATAGAATTTTTATAATTAACATATGAAATACTACATAAAGTGGAAGATGTAACATACTAGATGCTTCTAATATGATACAACATTTATTAAGGGCGATTATTACATAAACAACCGAAACGTAAATCAATTTATCTTTATACAAGGTAAGTAAAAATTGATTGTGTCTGGGCCTTCTACTTCCCGTGGCCATGATTCCAAATAGAATCCTCACCTTCAGACCAGTTGTGTCAAACAACTCCTATACTTATAATGGCTGTAGATAAAGGTCTCAAAAACGTTTTTACGATAAAAAAAGTGCTACGCAAAAAATAAAATGCAAAAAATATTCATTTAAACAAAAAAAAAGGCCAAAGAGTGAAATTATAATCTAATGCGATGGAAAGACATAAAAATATTGCATTGGAAGAAGTTTAAAATTATTGAAACAAAATTACATCCAGCATGTAAATTCGTAGCATATAACTTCTTACTGCTCTTATTCGCTATCTTTAGATTTTCTACCGTCTCTTGGTGATAGATCACCCCACGAAACACTAAACCATAAAGTTGCAAGATTAAATTAAATAAGAGAACTAAGTAACAAAGTGTCCACAGCAGCCGAAAAAGAAATAGTGCCAAAGTAAATGGTGGATTAAACCTAGTTATATGCAGGAAACATATTAAGAGTAACTAGCCAGTTCCTAAGCTCCTAGCCTGCCAACAATTTCATTCATGTAAGAAACTAACTCTTCAACTCGTATCCGATTAACATAATAGCCCAAAATAAAAAAATCATTTTTTTCCTTCCGAAAAATGACGGAGCACTCACTAAAGTTTCATCTGCATGTCCAATTACATGCTTCCAATTATCAAGATTGAGATTGATTGAATCTGAACACCAAATCAATAGAATAAAAACTTTGAGGCAAAACACGACAGAAGTACCAATTTGGATGGCTAAGGATGAAAGTCATCCAAACGAGCTATTCGAGAAGCCAACGAAGGATCTGGTGATGAAGGAAGATGCGGATGGAGGTCGAATGGGTGAAAAGGTCGTATGGGATCCAAGTCAATCGACAGCGGGCGGGAGAAATTTAAAAAATAGGTGTTGCTGGGACTGGGATCGAAGGAAAAATATAACCAAAGTTTCTTTTATAGGAATTCTCTACCCAAACCGTGAATAATAAAAAATCTACCATTGAATCGTGCATATCCTGACTTGTTAACATTTCATCGTAAATTCCTCTTGAGCTTATATTTTTTATGCGTGTACGTTACTTTTAACGGACATGTACAATGGCGGCATGTCGTGTAGCTTCTCAAGCCTATAAATATTTTCTATCCGAATTGGCTTGGAAAAGGATGAAATTCGAATTTTACACTTCGACGAACTTAACTCTCCAGAAGGATAATATGCTCGGACTTTGTGGCACTTGCAATCTCATTTGAATCTAAGTTGTAAATTTACAGTAACAGATCAGTAACTTTAGTTTTAAATATAAATCGTATTTATACAATTTTTATATAATTCATAATATAATATAAAAAAATAATGCAAGCTTATTTATTAGATTACATACTTCTTACCGATATAAATTTAATCACCAGTTTATAAACGTAAAAAAAGGATTTATATATTAAAGTCATTAACAAGTATAATTGTATTTATCATAAATTTATACTAAAATATTATTCATATTTTAAATCTTCTTTAATAATTTAAATTAATTTCATAATTTTACAGCCCCCAAAATTACACTTGACGAACAAATTACTTATAATTGACCAAGACTTCGAGCATTGAAATGACTAGCTCTTACGACTGGGTTAGCTGGACGTCATCTTCTCGGTGTGGATGACAATGGGAAAGCGTGCCGTGTTAGGTACCCAATGCGCGCATTCTTTTTCTGACTGGAAAGGGCGAAGGTTGGTATGCTTTGTACTGTTGCCTCCATAGTCAGACTTGTGACTTGATACTTTGTGATAAAAATAGATATTAAAAATACAAGTTGAAGAAGCCAGATTGTTTTGTTCGAATAATTAAGAACAGAAGTAACTAAGGAGAATGGCAGCAATTGCTACGGCCCAGAACATGACTTCTGCCATTGAATTCAACACGGATTTGACGTTATAAATCCGAGGGGTCTTCTATTAAATCCTTAATTATATCCGACCAAACTTTCTTTCTAATCACACTACCCATACGTGTTTACAACAATATAAAGTGAATGCAAGGCAGATCGAGCTTAGTGATACCCACCAATGGCTTCCACTTTAGAGCACCTGTTCTACTACCAATTCGTGAAACTGTTCTTGCTTGTCTGCCTTATTTCCTCTGCTCGGTGTGCCGTTGATATAGAAAGACCATTTGGATCAGGGGAGTTGCCGAAAGGAAGCATTAGTGAAAGCAAGAGGCAGTTCTTCAGGAGGGCTCCGCCAGCACCAAAGCCGAATAATAATCCCCGTGGAAGGATAGGAGATCCGCCCGAAGAGCAACCTTTCCAGGCCCCGCCACCACCACCAACTTCTTTGTTGAGCAGGGGAAGGGTGAGGCCCTTCCCACCATTCCCAGTGATTCCTGGTGTTAATCCCTGATGTTGTAATTCTTGCAGAGTCTAGGACCTCTGGGAACTGTTTGCGAATGATCAATCCCTCTATAAAATCTCCGGCTCTTGTTCAATAATCAATACATACCAATTATCGTATCACCTAATATCGCATCTTATACTTAAGCTCGATCGCACAAATCATTACTGTCTCATTTCTCTAAAAACACATCCTCATTCTGCTGCTTCTCTTAACCAGCACATATCCAATTATCCATCTTCAAGTTATAGATGTCTTCAATAATGAAATGTCATTCCAACATATCACCGTATCCTTAGGCAGGCCGTCGTTTCAATTCCCCATTCTGTAATTATTTTAGGTTTCTTAACATGAGCTAATTGGCATTCTACTAAATTTCTGGCATCGTGACATGTCAGTAAACTAGAAGTCATGTATGAATTTCATCAATTCCGTACAATAAGGTGTCTTCCCATTTCTATTTTCGGCAGACAACGTAATCCATGTTCGTATCCGTCGGGAGTAGACATGCTACCAGAAATTGGCCAACGATCGACTGTTAACAGAATAGTCACTTACATAAGGTATTATTAAACAAGCTTCTCCAACACAGAACAAATGCATTTACAAAAATTAACAATCGCATTAACCACGAATAGATGCTTGAGGGACGGCGGGCAATCCCAACTCATCTTCAGCCTGAAAACCCAAAATGAAAGGTAATCCAACGTTTACAATTTGGACTTGACAAACACTAAGCAAAAGGTTGAAGTTCTGATATTTACCTGGGCGCTGTGTCTACCAGGTGGAACAGCTTGTCCTGTGGGTGCAGAAGGAAAACTGAGTTCGGAGTCTAAATCTGGTTCTTTATCAGGCTGAAGATAAGATGGTACAGACTCCGTTTCTGTGTCCATTTCCAACTCCAAAGCATCCAACTCTGTGAAAGAGATTGGAATAAATATGGCAGACATTAGATTTTACATCACCAACAGAACAGTCATTTCCACAACAAAGACTTAGTTATCACTAGGAAATATACGAACTCAATTCAAGCTTTTTGCAATGGATAGCAAAGAATAGCAATCAAGTTCACACATTCACTTTCTCACCTCAGTGGTTGAGACTCGAGTTATAAGAAATATTTCGATATTTATACTGCAAACCTTACCTCCCATAAGCTCATCCTCATCAATGTCATCAGGTACATTGTAGCTTCTACCAAGCGTTTCCTGAATTTCATTGCTTATGTCCATAAGATCCATCATCTCATCTTGCAAATTCTGCAAGCATGCATTTACACATCAGCACAAATCAAAAGTTGGAATAAGTAACAAGGAATGTAAGAAATCATCAATATCAGAACGAGCTGCGGGGTACCCACATCTATATCTTGAATCTTGACGGTCTTCATCATTCCTTTCAATTCCTTATTTGCGGACTTCAAGGCAGACATCTGAGACAGTATGTCTTCATCAGTGCAGCACAAAGACCACCAAATAAATATGAAAAGCAGGATAACACTTTTAATCATACCGTTTGCTGGGCATCCTTAATTCCCTCGGCTGCAAATGAGACTTGATCTAGGTTAAATGTCTGGTTGTAAAGCATGTCACGCTGCCCTTCATACCTGGCAAGAAAATAAATCAAAAGATCAGCTCAGTTCCCAGAGGCAAAAAAGTAAAATAACAGCAAGAGGTGGAAACCTGCATGTTTCAACGTGAAAATAATTTGCATGCAATCAAATCCACAATGCCAATGATGATCAATATAAAATGATACACAAACGCTACCATTTAGGATGCAACTGCAATACCAAATTACAAACTAAAGTAATGATTTCAGCTATTATAAAATAAAGCAACTCACATCCTTTTCTGTTTAAGAACTCTCATCGCTCGAGCTTTGACAGCTTCTTGAGCAGGGCCGGGTCGCGTTTTCTTGATCTGCTCTCTGTACTTACTAAGTTCAGCATCCAGCTTTTTGATTTTTTCATCCACATTTTCCCCTCTTTTATTAACCTGTCAACAAAGTGAAACAGAAATTAAATATAAAGATAAAAAACCATCATATAAGCTAAAAAATGCAAACATAGATTAAATATTTTGCTACATCAAAATGCTAAACTTATGAGTGTCAGGCTTATTGCACTTTAATAGTTTTAAAAATAGAATTCGTGCTTCATTCCAAAAACATAATCACGGGGGCTTCAGAGGATCTTTCTTTAATGATATACATGAAGGCTCGGCAATCTAACAATTCATCCTCAAGATGAGATAACCTAAAATTCTAGGCAGTAACAGTAAATTAATGAAAACAGACAAGAGTTGCAAAATTTTCTTGCGACTTCGAACAAGACTAATAGTCCAGTGCATCCAATGCTTCCCCTTTTTTCATCTTTGACTAAACCAAGTCACTGTTGTGCTGTATATGTTAACTATTGACAACAAAGGCAGCGTGCCGATGGTTAATTGATAAACATATTTATGATTGATTATTTCAAATGATTGTGCAGATGCTTCCACAAATTTGTTCACATTCCTTGCAATTTTGGTTCAAGTATGCATCCCAGCAAGTATAAATGAGATCTTCAGCAACAATGGATGGTTAGAATATTAAGCGCTTTAATACAACATTCATTTCAGCTAAGCCAATAAAACCAAACAACACCTAGACATCATACCCCTCCTAGATTAAGAAACGGCCAATTGCCAATATCCAGGCAACGGACCACCAGACAAATTCTCAGGGGTTCAAATATTCTTTCAAATTCCCGAAGGAAGGAAAACCTGCTCAATAATAAAATCACCAAAGTACCAAAGGAAGACATCAACAACTCCCTCCCATGAATATAAATAAAAAAATCAAATCTCCCAACCACCATCCAAGTCTCTCACACAATAAAACTCAAACATTTTTACTCATACAAAATGAAAACCCACACATACATTACAGTTCATCACCAATTATGTATGCCTAAAGATGCAATTCCATTAAAAACCGGCAAACCAAATTTTCGTAAAAAAACCAATCGAACAATCCAAGAAAGCTACCCGGTCAGAGGCGTCTTGGATGGACGGTGGCGGCTCCTTGTCTTTCTTCACCCCAAACACCCTCCTCATCTCCTTCTTCTTCTTCTTCTTCGAAAGCCTTGTACCAATCCAATCCAATCCAATCCCACTCCAATCAAACAAATGATATATCTGGATGCGAAGAACAGCCCGAGAAAAGAAGGATCCAAATCTCTTTTTCTAGCGAAGATTACTTTTAACTTAAATTAATTATTTGGCGACGACGGGAAGAGCAAGGAATTTACAAGGAGTCGACACAGCAATATCCTTGGATTTTTTCATCCGTTCATTTATCCTCCATTCACTCAAATCGACGGTTGGGATTATGCATTGACCTTTACTTCTCCGCGTTAAAACTTGGAAGCGTCAGCGACCAATTTGCGATTGTGCCATTTGTGGACTACTTCAACTTGGTCGCCCGATTATACATCCGACCCGACCCGATAATAGTCGAGACTTATCTCCAATATCGTAATAATAATAATAATTTATTTATTTATTTATTATCTCGTATGTGAATGTGATTAGAGACGAGGTCAAGGTCAGGAAGCTTACCCCATAATAACGCTTCCATACCATTAAGGCATTAACCTTACAATATTACTGCCTTCTCTGACAGCTCTCTGTTCCCAGGTATCGCCTTCTCCTCTTCATCTTCTCTTCCTGTTTCTTCCGTCTTCTGCATGTTCGTTCATTCATATGCGTGCCAATTGTACAAATCATTATCAAATTAGCTGGGATATCCACTGTTTGCTATACAAATCATCATCTATTTAGCTGGGACATCCACTGTTTGCTAAATTGACCCTGAAAGGATTTGGTGTTCCACTACTAGCGAGTGAAAATGGCGCTTTTGTAATTTATGTTAACTGATAGGTTGTTTTACCTTGTGGGTAAAAAAATTGATAGCTGTTCCGGGAAATTGGTATATGATCATGTTTTGTAACTGCATTGGGGGATAGTCTCTGGATGGTACAACGAGTGTGGGTTGAGAAAATGTAGCAGGGAGGGCTCCTATGTGCTGTGTTGGTTAAGAGCCAAGTGGAGTCGTTTGCTTTTGTAAGTTCACAAAGGAATTTGGATTCCGAGATGAGGTTTTGGTAGTTTATATCCTGAGTTGGGACTATGACTCGTAATGTTAGTTTTGTCTGTGCCTGCTCATTCAATTTCGAAATGTTTGATAGCTGACTCTAAAATTTCATATTTTTTTCCCTTGCTAAATTTTCATAATTCAATAGCATTGCAAATACAATTCAGCTGTGGCCATTCCTGGTTGTTATTTTCAGATGCATTTTCAACCTCTCAATAATAAAGACGGAACATGCTGTTAATGTACTCCAGTATTGTATGTTTTCTCGGCATATTCTTCTCCTGTGATCTTACTTCTGGGATTGTATTTGTATTTTACAGATGCTATCTTTCAAATGATATGAGTTGTTGTGAGCAAATGGTTGTCTATATCTCAGTGTAGCTAACTTACACGTCAGAAGATTTATGGCTAACTTATTGAGCTCGATAGCTCCATCCCTAGGCGCCAAATCATCGGGCAACTCTAAGAAGATACTAGCTCAAAGACACAGAAATGTAAAGAGAAACTCTGTATATGGCAATTTTAGGGTGCGGGCAGTTCAAGATAATGGCCCTCGTAGGTTAGTCGACATCATTGGCACTATTCCGGAACTCTCGAGGAATTACTTCAAAAGTCCTTCTCGGAGGGCACTGTTTGGTGGGATATCTCTGCTTTCTGGATTTTATGTTGCGCAGACTATTTCTCTATCATTTGGAGCCTTAGGAGTGAATGATGTTATTGCTGCTGTTGTCTGTGTGTTACTTGCTGAATATGTGACCAGATTCTACTACACCAGGCCAAAGATAACCTTCCCATTGGCTCTTCTGAACAACATCAAGATGGGTTTTACGTACGGCCTTTTCATTGATGCTTTCAAACTTGCGAGTTAAAGTTAGCAAGTTGAGAGAATTTACATAACCCATTGAAAAGAAACATGGCTGATGTATTTCCCGTAGTCTTTTTCATTTTTGTTTCATTTTCAGTATGTAGAATGTATCATCTATTATTCACCGAACCGACTGTTGATAGGACTGTAGTTATTCAGTAGACTTCTCCTGTAATTATCAAATCTGACACAAAAACATTGACTCAAGGAGGATGATTTTCTGATGGGTAGCCATCCTTGTGTATTCCATCTTCTCTCTCTGTATTAAATACTTCCTTATACCTGATAATCAAATGCTAATTGGAATTTGAATGCCAAAACCACCACCCCAGTAAAGGTATTTCAAGGAGGGAATGGAAAAGCATCCAACGAATACATACTTTGGTAATTTGGAGTACAGAGTCAATTGAAAACAGGACAAGTTCTCAGTTGACTGATTTATATATATAGAGAGAGACAGGGTCATGATAGAAGAGAAACTTTTAAATTCGAGAAATTTTGATAAATTTGATAAGAACCATGGGACGAATGCATAAGATTAGAACATAGAGTTAGTTAATGTAACTAATTCAATCTTACTCTTTGCCATCCAATTAAATCTTACGATATTTAACAAGTTTTGCAAAATTTCTCACATAAAGTTTCTCTCTATACTCTGTGTGTGTATATATACATAAATAAATTATAAATTATATTTGAAACAGTTGTTTACATATAGAATTTGTAATAGTTTTTCAGCTAGGAGCGTCACAGTTTATTTGCTAAAATTGCCCTTATTCCCAATTTTCGCTGACATCTACGAACCTCACTGATACCTGCCCAATTTTCGGAACTTGTGGTTTCTCCTCGGTAAACACTGAATACAACACGAAGGTCCAAACTCAAAGAAATTATGAGCGTTACCCAACTTGAAAAATACTTCCTGTCCAGATTCAAGGTTGACTACACAGAACTTAGACGAAGCATAGCTTGTGAATAAAATCAATCACTGGATAAAATTTAAATTTCTCAAGAACACCAATTTCATTAGGTCGGAGTTTCCAAACTCTACTCTCAAAACCCGTGTGCTCCGTTTAAAATCCAAATTGATTCGCTACCATCCAAAAAATGTGACTCAAACATAAAATTTGTTATTATTTGTTATTATAAATATTAATGATCTGTAACTCATTGTCATACTCGAAATATTAAAAGAATCTCAGAATACAAAGAGTAGTGAATGTTTGTTGTTTTATAGAAAATGAAGGGCCGCAAATTATCTCTATAAATATGGACCTCATTTTTTTCATTCTAAAATAGGCCAAGACAATATGTGAGAGAAAAAGAAAAGGAGCGCAGAGATAGAAAGAGGGAAAAATATTATATATGAGTTTAATTTATATGGAGTATTGAGAGAGAAAATCTTGTAATCTCACACGGAACCACACACACATGTACCTACCGCGTGTAATGTATAATGATAGTGTGTTAATACTGTGTGAATGATAATTAGAATGTTTTTGTCTCGATAAATTGCTTCTTATGAGACGAGCATATAATTATGAATGAGTAGGGAGCCTTGAAGTTCAGACTCGGCTCAGATGAAACGAAAGAGATAATGACTGAATGCCATAGTAGATTATTATGTTTTATCATATTTTGATAAAATATTTATATACCCTTGTTGTGGACAGGTTGGCCCCTATTGCACTTTTAGGGGAGATTTTGTCCGTTTTTTCGTAAATATTAATGAATTTTTATTTAAATTTCTTGCTTGTTGAATGGTTTTGTTTTGCTTGCATATCATCACATGCATGTAGGACTCCATTAGAACCCAAATATTCTTATTCATGCATCTCATGGTTACATCCTCATCTTAAGACGTCGAGGGCAGATCCAGGTCGGCTTAACCGAACCACTATATTAGTGAACGGTTCAGTTACCGGTGACATTTCCGGGTCGGTGCACGGGTGAGCCGAAACGGGGTGTTACAGCAACGGCCATATCATACTCTGTGTCAAGTGCAGCAAGGAGGTGGCAATGGCGATCATCCTCGCTAAGTTGTCGGTGATCCCTATTTGGAGGGGTTACTGGGTAACAAGATTGGGCCACTTTCACAGAGGCTGATAATGAAATTTTTTGTCAGATCTTGTCTGGTGGGTCTGCAAGATAAGGTGGAGAGAAGGTTAGAGGCTGGGTTGTTGTAGCCACTACCTACACCTTCGAGACCATGGAGCTCGATTTCAATGGACTTGGTGTCTGGATTCCCTAGTGTAAAGGGAATTTTAGCAAGGTTAGTGGGTCGGTTTTCTAAGTACTTGTACTCGCAGCAATACCACAGGGTGCTCAACCGAGACTGCTGTCGAATACTTCATTAGGAAAGTGGGAGGAGTGTTGTCATCCTGACCGACATTATTTCAATTAATCATTCTCAGTCTGACGAGCAAATTGAGAGGGCAAATATATTGAGGCATTTCGTCACAGCCAGTTGGAGGAACTGGTTGGATCTTCTTGAGGTGGTACAGTTTTATTTTAAACTGTATCGTTATTCAGCTACTGGGCTTAGTCCTTTTGAAGTTATTACGGGCTACCAACCTCTTACACCACTAGAAGTTGCTCCGTAGGGAGGTGGAGTATGGTGTCCAGCTGCACGAGAGGTAGTGGATTCATTGGTCGAGGCAACGAGTAAAATAAAGAGATATGCTAACTCGAGGGCATTGTCATTCAGTGTAGGGGACAAAGTAAAGCTGAAGCTCAAGCCACTGATTTGGGTGAAAATCAGGCGTACCGAGGTGCATCGGGTATTGGTGCAAAGGTATAATGGTCCTTGTGAGGTGGAGAAGATACGGGGGTACAAGCTTCACCTAGTTTTTTACGTTAGTTTTATTGAACCTTTCTATGAAGATTTGGTCAATCTGAGGAGAGCTCATCTGAATGAAGCTTCCCCTATTGTTCGACAACAATTTGGGCAAAAGATAGGAGGATATTGGAGTATAGGCACGTTGCCTGACGACTTCAAAAGATCGGATGGAGTTTGTATATTGATGTAGGAGAACCAGAGTCTTATGATGAAGCTATAAGTGACAACGCTCATCTTAAGTGGGAGTTCGCCATGAAAGATGAGATGTCATCATTGGAGAAGATTCATATATGGGAGTTGGTGAAGTTGCCACCAAAAAGGGAGGTTTTACAAAATAAGTGGAAAGGGGAACCGAGAAGCAAGGCTAGCTGGGAAAAGGATAGGGTTTTGTGGCAATTGGAGAGCAAGATCAAGAAGTATTGTGGAGGACTTAACCCTCCGATGAAGACATCAGGTCTCATTGGTGGGGGTGGACTATTACAGGTCTAGTCCGTTGGATGAGCTAGGAACTAGGGTTTGGCATTTGTCCCTAGTTATCCCACGTCCAAGACGGATAGTCGGTGATATCCAAGTGGTTGAAACAACTTACCAGTGTTAGTCCTCGTTAGAGTTGCAAGCAAATATCAAGCTGTGGTGGATGAAGCATGTCGTGTGACCAAGGTGTACTAGCGAGTTCTAAGATTTGGAATGAGCAAAGTACTAGTACTCGATGGAGCATATCAGCATTATGATTGGTAATTGTACCAAGCATGTCGGTATATTAGCAAGAGGAAACCTCAGAGGCGTACAGGTTCCAGGTAGCAGTTCGTAGGGTGTGATGACCGAACACTAGCTGAACAACTACAAGCGTGCATATCGGCAGAGCGAGGTTGATGGACCGAGCGTATCGATTTAAATACAACAACATATCGAGACAAGTAGTGTAGCGGTACATGGACGAGCACATATATGTGGACATGACCGAGTAAATTACCAAGATTATGGTATTTGGGTCGAGTTGCCTAGTAGTGCTTTAATGCTAGTATTTGGAGTGTGCAGTTTACTGAAAGCGCCAAGAGAGGGGACTGTTGGCCGAGACTAGTTGGTTCAAACTAGGAGGGTTCGACCATGTAACCAGCATGCACGGAAGGATATGCTTGAGGGGATTTGCCGATAAGGATGATGATGATGTTGATAGTTATCAAGATCAATCTTTAGCCAACGGTGGAGGTTGGTTGCAACTAACTCCAAAAGATATGCATGATTGACATGAAGATATGCCCCATCTGCGTGGAGATAAGGATGCCAATATCATATGCATATTGTTGGAGACGTGCATGAGATATTCCCGGAGTTGTAGATAAACACGAAGATTCTATATAAAAGGGTGTCCTCTTATGTAGAAAGCAACAGAGGAAACTTGCACTAACATGTAGGTGATAGACTTATGTAATTTACAAGTAGAAGAAGAATTTGGACTAGAGTGTTCATATTTGTTATTATGAATATTAATTATATGTAGCCCATTATCACACTTAGAATACTAAAGGAGTCTCGAAATACAAAGAATGGTGACTATTTATTGTTCCATAGAAGATGAAGGTGGTCTTAAACTATCACTATAAATATGAATCTTATTTATCTCATTATAAAATAGACTAAGAGAAGATGTGAGAGAAAAAGAAAAAAGATATGTAGATAAGAAGAGGGGAAAATATTATTTTTGAGTTTAAACTTATACGGAGTATTGAGAGAGAAATTTTATAATCTCAATAGTATAGGTTGGGTTATAATCTCAATAATATAGGTTGGGTGAGATCTTCTTATAATGTCAATATGTTTGATGGATATAATCTTTAATTAAAGAAGTAAATTACTCGTTATTGGCCTGTGGTTTTTACTCTCGAGAAAAGAGGGTTTTTTACGTTAAATTTTTATTCTTTTAATTTTATTTTATTTTATTTCTCAGATATTATTTTCCCATATTTTATATTTATTATTATTAATCTCTAATTTTGAGAATTTTCTCAGCAAATTTCCACATGCAACTTAAAAAATCTACCGGGTGTTATTACCTAACGGTATCAGCCTTTTACAACACATGCTGAACAACACTATAGCTGAATGCTGAACAAAAATGGATGTAAAGAAGGTCAATTTTCAAGGAATGATAACTACAACTCGTTGTCGATAAGTTGCCACAAGGCACACTCCATTGCTGATGCAGTTATTCACATTTTGCACGTGGATGGAGACCTCCAACCATAGTTTTTACCCCTCTTATCGTCTATAAACAGCGCTGTTAAATTTCTCCAATCGTCCAGAACCAATCGTAGATAGGCGGCGACGAGCTTGGTCCGGATAAAGTCGTGGGAGGCGGCGCCGGCGGCGATGACGCGGGCGTGAGCTCGGAGGAGGGCAGGTAGGTCTCGTCGCGAAGAACAGAGTTCAAAGAGAGAAGCGTAGAGCGCCACATTTCGGGGGCCGGCGCGCCGGCGGCGGTGGAGTGAGCGCCGCCGCTGGCTGCTAAACAATGTTGACACTCAGAGGTTAACGCTGACAACATCTACGAGGAGACGGGCTCTTGAGTCCAGAACCAGGGCACGTAACGTACGTGAATGGTAATTGCTGTCATTTTGCTTGCAACTCTTATTCCTAAGTAGTGGATCAAACCAATATAGTTGCGTTAAAAAAAACAAAACCCATCCACACCCGTCTTCCTCGCTGTTTAGACGTGTCTGTCTCGTATTAAACCCGTCAATGACTTAAAAACCACGTATCACCCGTCAATTACTTAAACCCACACTTAATATACCTGATTATTTACTATTTAAATTTTTATTATCTTACCCGAACCAATTTAGTATATTCGAAACTGATAATTTAAAATTTGATTATATTATAAAAAATAAATTTGAAATAATTATCTAAAAAATAAAAAGATTAAATAGGTTAATAAAAAATAAAATTAAAATTAAAAACATATTAATTTTAAATGTACACACGTCGCATAAAAAATTTCCCCAACTGCAGGTATTGCTGTGCATTTGCTCGTCCATTGGATAAAAAATAAGCCAATCAAATCTATGGCTGCATGTATTGTACAGTGTTTATTAAATTTGTTCTTACTTTATCCTTGATTGGTTGAAGAAGAAGAATAGAAATAAAGATTTATTTTATTTAAGAAAATTAAATATATGTAAATGGTAACACAAAGGTCTGAATTATTTATCTAGGCTATAATCAATTATAGTAATGGTAAAAAATAATATTTTATTATGGGTTGAAAGTATCTTATAATCAGAGAGCATTACTAATTAAAAACTTTATTGTTATTGGAATATTTGCATTACTTTTTAAATAATTTATTGATTTAAAAATTACATTTAAGGTCGTGTTCAAAAATATTTCTCTTTTAATAAAAAGGCAGATATCTAGTGTGAAATATTTTAAATTCATTAATAGATATAAATTGGCTACTTTTATAATAAGTGAGTTATTATTAATAAATGGAATATTTTTTTCCCTAAAAATATTCCATTCATTAAATTTAAAATATCACGGGTGTGTACTGCAATAATGGTGACCAAAAAATTCTCGATTTTGATTACTTAATCAAATTAACAGAATAGATAAAGTGGCCGTATTTATGCTGTGCACCACGAGTCCACGACGACTTATGATGGGCCCTATTTAGGTGATAGCTAGGCCCATTGGGCTTTAAGGTCCATATCTTTTTCTGCTTACCATTATTTTATTATTATTATTGACGTACCATATCTGCGCCGCACAACAAAATCGGTCGGGGAAGAACGCCGTTAGGTCATCGGAAGCCGCCATGGTTCGTCTCCACTCTTCTCCCTCCCCGGAGACTACCTTGATTCTTGTGTTTGTCAATGTATCTCTCTGTCTCTTTAATTGAGATGTGTTGTTCGTGAGCAGCCGCAGGGGGATCACATAGAGCTGCACCAGAAGCGCCATGGCTTCCGCCCCGACCACTTCGAGCGCAAGCGCAAGAAGGAGGCCCGCGAGGTCCACAAGCGCTCCTCCTTTGCGCAAAAGGTGCGTGCTTTTGAGTGAATTTCGATTTTTTCTTTTTATTTTGTTAACCTTCGTCCATGAATTTGTATTTTTACTTTCACAATGAAGATTCCAAATTTCTGGAATAAATATAGGTATGTGTTTGTTGGCTGTCGATTGAGTTTGTTATGTTCTTGAATGATACATTAGTGTGTTTTTGTATACTAAATGTTTTCTTTTCAGGCGCTTGGTATCAAAGGAAAGATGTTTGCAAAGAAGCGTTATGCGGAGAAGGCGCTGATGAAGAAAACGTAAGTTCATTATTAGATAATTTAAGTCTCTGTTTTTTTTCGTGCTTGTATTTTTCATCATGTTTTTGTATGGAGGTATAGTTCACGAGTTTCACCTTGTTTGATGTGCTTGTAATAAAATTGAGCAAGAGTTGTGTCAAAATATAAGAATTTTGATTTGCTCGAGTGGCATAGGAGGTGGCCTCCGTAATGTGGTGATTATCCCTTTAGCCCACTTTCGAAGAATGCGACTTTTAGGACAATTAGGGGAGGGTAGTATTTCATGGTAAATCTATTGCGAATAACATTACACATGTGAACGAGTTTAAGTTGTTAATCTAGTGTTAATTTCTTATTTCTTTTATTTCATAGGCCTATAAGCTTGTGAATCAGAATTTGGGAGGTGTGTAATCTGAGTAACTGGCTTGTAGTGTTTTTTGGGCTGGACTACTGTGAATTGTGTAAAAATTATGTGAATACTATTCACACCTGAAAAACTGATACTGTCCAGATTCACCAATGCAAATGAGATTGCCAATTTCACTGAACCATCCCCTTAGAATCATTAATAGTGAGTATACTGTAAAATGGTTCCTAAGCTTCTCTAGTCTATTTAATTTTTTTTCTACTGTTAAGTGAAACTGCTCGACTCCTTAGTTTGACCATTTTTTACATTCAGTGTCTCTTTTTATGCTATAATGTTCACTTGTTGAGCTGTTAGTATATTCTTTTTGTCCTGAACTCTGAATCAATTGGTGGAAATAGGGTTGAGTTTGGTATCTATTTTGATGTCGTATTGATTTGTTCTGAATTCTTTCCAAGCATAGATATTTCCTTCAGTAACTGTCCCTTTTTTATATTTCCTAAAAGAATCTAACCATCATAACTTTTAATATACCTTAGCCTTTTAACAGACATTTTTCCATCAATCATGTTTCGACTTGTTTTGCATGTATGGAATGTACTATTTTCGAAGTAGTGTCTAGCGTAATTTTTATTTTGTATTTTAACATAGTGTTTTCAATGTGAAAGTTTGAAGAAGTCAATGGGTATATCTTTGTGAATGTAATCCATTTTGCTACTGTATATTTCCTGTAATGAATCTTACCTTAAAACAGTCTTGCCGTGCACGAGGAATCTTCAACTCGGCGAAAGGTGGATGACAAAGTTCACGATGGAGCTATTCCTGCCTATCTGCTTGATCGTGAAACAACTACTCGTGCAAAGGTTTGCACTTTCTGTCTTGGATTGTTGTGGTACCATTTTCAATTTTAGAGTATAAATTTTATTTTGTTAGTTGGTGTATAAATCTTCTTGTTGATGCAGGTTCTTAGCAACACAATAAAACAAAAAAGGAAAGAAAAAGCTGGTAAATGGGAGGTTCCGCTACCCAAGGTATATGTGGTTTATTTAATGTAGCCTCTTAATGTATCCTCTTTATTGGGAACCATGTCCTCAACCACGTTTTGGGATAATTTGGATGGGGAGAAGATGCTCATTATGCTGAATGTTTATTTTTGCAGGTGAGACCTGTGGCTGAAGATGAGATGTTCCGAGTCATCAGATCTGGGAAGAGAAAAAGTAATATTCTTTTTTGTTAAATGTGATTTTTTATTAATAGTATTGCTGTTTGATTAACAAAATTATGAAGACTTTTCTGCTTCTCTTTTCTTTAATTGACTTGCCAATATTAGGAACACTTAGCTGTACCTGATTGTGTATTAACTCTTTTCACTGGTCTGCTTATTCAGCAAAGCAGTGGAAAAGAATGGTTACTAAAGTCACTTTTGTGGGGCCGGGATTCACAAGGAAACCTCCCAAGTACGAGCGATTCATTCGTCCAACAGGCTTACGTTTTAACAAAGCCCATGTTACTCACCCAGAGCTCAAGTGTACATTTAACTTGGAAATAATTGGAATTAAAAAGAATCCTAATGGCCCAATGTATACTTCCCTAGGAGTCGTGACAAAGGGAACCATCATTGAGGTTGGTCGGTTAGAAGTTCTGTTTGGACTTTGCAGAATACTTTTCATGCATGCTGTCTTCCCTTTAATCCAAAGATGTTTGTTTTGTTTTTTTAAAGTACTGATATACCATATCATGCCTGCAGGTAAATGTGAGCGAACTTGGCTTGGTAACGCCTGCTGGAAAAGTTGTGTGGGGTGAGGACCCTTCTCTTGGAAACGTATTGCAGTTTAGTCAATTTAATAGTTAGAAATTGTCATTATTGATTTTAATTGACGATTGCAGGTAAGTATGCACAAGTTACAAATAATCCGGAGAATGATGGCTGCATAAATGCGGTGCTACTTGTCTGAGCACGGTAGTTGGTTGCCATCCAGTTTTGATTGCAGGTAGGTGTATCCATTGCGATATGAAGAGATCGCTGAACGAATCAGGCTGTTCCCTCCGTTAGAACTTGGGAAAGTCTGGATAAACTCTGTCCCATGTAATCTGTTTTTTGTTCAATTTATTAGTGAGTTACATGTAACATGCGTTTACATTTGGGTGCTCGTTGGCTACGTTCTAATTGGGGGTAAAGTCTATGGAATGTATTCTTTGCACGGAAAAAAAGTTTATTCCTTTATTAATCTTCTGCCCTCTGACCTATGTGTAGCAAATGCTAGAACTAACGAGGCGATGGTGGGGAACTACCTTAGCTCTTCCATTAAAAGGTAAACATTTTTTATACATTTCAAAAACTTAGGATTGCAGCCTTGTAGGTCGCGAATCGTATCATGTGTAAACTTTATTTGTCAGTAGCTTTGCAGAGCCTTGGAAGCTATAAACACAAACGTATGTCAAATAGCTTGTTATATTAGCTATAGTTTATATCTGAAATAATTTAGGGGATCTCACTATTTATGCTTTATATAGATAAATATAAAATTAAATAAATAGAACATTTCTAAATTAATTCATTTTATATATTTTTTCGTATTGATTATAAAAGTAATTGAAATAAATATGATTTTTAAATATTTTTTAAAATAACACATTTTATTCAAAAAAACATAATAATATGTTATATTAATGTTAAAAAATATATAAATTTATCAACCACTTGTTTATACCCACTTCTTCTTACGTATATAGACTTTATTATTTGAGATTCGCTAAAAAGATTTAAAGTAGAAATGTAACTTATAAAAGTTATATTAGGTGCAATTTATCTAAATTTTTCTCTCCTATAGAATCTCCTTCTGCTAAAATAACTATATTTATGGTTTTTTAAGGAAATCCTTAATTTATCATACGTATCTGCAACTACTCACCTAAACAAATAATATTTACCTTGCAACTTGACTCACTTTTTACACAATTCATAGTTCTTATAGCTATTTGCCCTAGAGGCTAAGACTTACGTCTATTTGTTTTATAGGTGGTAGGATTGGACAGGAATAATTATCTACACGAAAAATCAATGCCCAATCTTCTTTTTTCTATTTTTTGGGTATCAGAGCAAATTGTTAAAATGGCGAAAATTTTTGCTTTGAACACAGTATACGGATTTTTTCTGCTATTTAAAATTCTGATAAATACGGATTTCAATTGTGAGGCTATGAGGAGGGCATTGCAGCAAACCTCAAAACCAAACATTTCCCAAAGCACGCCATTTTTTTTAAAGAAAAAAATTCAAACTGTAACAGGCATTCAATACCTCTGTTGTGAATCAGCCGATTCCGTGCGGAATAGGCCGATTTAATGGATCGGCGCGATGCCGATCCGATTTTGGGGCCGACTCGGTTGGCCCCGAATCGGCCTCAGAATCGGCCGAGTTCGGCCGATTCCGACTGATTTAAATCAGAATCGAGAATCGGCCGATTTAAATCGGAATCGGTTTTTTTAATAAAATTACTAAAATACCCTAGGTATGATTTTTATTAAATTATTTAAGCATGGGTAAAATGGTAATTTGTATTTTAAAAACCTAAAATCAAACTCACTCCCTCCACGCCGCCGCCGCCGCCGCCCAGTTTCCGCCCTCCGCCGGGCTCCCCGACTCCGGGCTCGCCGCCGACCGGGCTACCGACCTCGCCGCCGACCTCGCAACGTCGCTGCCGAAGTGTGGCCGGACCGAATCGGGCTGTGACGCACGAATCGCCGCAACTCGCCGCCGACTCGCCGCCGCTCCGGGCCGGTCTCGCCGCCGGCTACGGGCCGCTGCGTCCGACCGGGCTGCCGACATCCTCCGACATCGCCGCCGCGAGGACTCGCCGCCGACCGGGCCGGCGGCGGCGTGGGTAAAGAGTGGCATTCTCGTAATTAAAAGTTGACTCGAGTCTAACTCGAGTCAAAAATAATAATTAATTCTAAATAATTTAAAAAAAATCTTAAAAAATATTTAAAAATATCAGAAACTATAATACACAGAATAATATCAAAATAACATTAATACCCAATTTTAATATATTTATATTATAAATTGTCAAATTATTATATATGACCGATTAAATTAATTTAGACCGATTCAACTAAACCGATTCTTGGCCGATTCAGACCGATTCTTGGCCGATTCAGACCGATTCTAATTCCGATTCCGACTCCCTAGAAAACCGATTCCGATTCCCATTCACGTAACCTGTTAAATACACACACACAAAGTTTTTTTTAATGTAAAAAAAACATGAAATTCATGGTTGCCGAGAAAGAAAAGCCCAGTACAATTTTTCCATCAATTCCCCCACTCCCCCTCTCTTTATTTCCTCGTTGTCGCCGGCGTCGTTCCCGACCTGGCTTGGAGGGTGGGTGGGCAGCCCCCTCTACAGTTGATCTCTACCTCGCCGGCGCCGTTCCGTGATCACGGGAGGTGATTCTTGTTCTTCCTCTCAATCTCTTGCTCTTGGAACGATCAAGATCTGAAGATTGAATCTTCTTGTTCCTTTGTAAAAAAGATGAGTTCTTTATGTTATTTCCTTTCTTCTACTTTGTAAACGAGATTCTTCCTACCTGGCAGAGTTTTGGGTGGGAAAGGAAAATGTCGCTCACAAGAGGGGACTTGCTGACAAAAACGAGGAAGCTCGTCAAGGGTCTCGCCAAGGCCAAACCTATTTGGCTCAAAGCTATGGAAGAGTAGGTTATCCTAATCTTTGGCTTGTATCTTATATTGGTTTCCTTTCTTCTTCTGCAGAAGTTCTTTCTTTCTGGTTTCTAGATGAAATTAGTTTTTGGAAAAAAATCTAATTTTTTATCCAAAAGGTGTGCTTCAAAGCTATGTGTTAACTCTTAATTTTGATGATCAAGTGACCTGAGTGGAGTTGTATGGAGAAAAAATATGCTATAATTAAACATGGTGGTGAAGGTTTTATTCAGATATCACTTTTACCACTCGCGCGGAAAAATGTATTTGCCAATTTCTTTGCACAGGCTTGCATGATTGAGAATTAATTAAGATGGTGGAATAGGATTCTGAAATTTGTTTTGGGTTCCTTAAATTCCATCAAGTCTGAAGAAATAAAAGAATTTTTCACTTGAGTTCGTTCTATTGCTAGTTTGCGTGGCGAAAAATTCTTTGCTACCCACCTTTTAGAGCTTTGGATGATCAAGAATTTATTAAGATGATGGAATATGATATCGATTGGTGATTTTTTTTACTATTCCTTAACTTTCAAGTATGAGGAAATAAAAGAACTTACCACTTGAGTTCGTTCAGAGTTACATTGTTTGAAGATGCATCACACCTGTATGTTATGGTAGATTTGGGAAATAGTTCTGGTGATTTGTGTGAATTGCTTATTGGAAACTTACACCTAGTTCTTGTAATATTCTGCAGGGCACCTCCAGTAACATTTCCTCGTACGGACATGAAACTTGAGCCTATTACTCTTCCTGAGGATATTTATGTGAGGAAGTTCAACAAAATGTACCCAGATGCTAAGCATGAAGTAGCCATAAGGTAACTCATATTGGGATACTTATATTTCGTTATTTTCCTTTCTTGAGAGTTCTAATTTTTGTGGTTTATCATTGGAAAATTGCCTAGCTATTGAAATTTTGGAGTACTGTATGCATATGCTTTTGCTTCTTTTTTTTGGCTTCTATCCTCATTTTCAAGTTGATTTTGCTATAATTGTTGTGTTCTTGTAATGCTATGATGATGCAAAATGGGACATCTACTGGTTGGCATGATGATCTTTGAAATTTTTTGTTGTACTTAACTATCCACGTTTTTTTGCAAATGGTTTTGTTTTCCTACGTGCTCCGTAGTATAATTCCATCTCTCTACAATGAAAGAATGATTGGAGCTTCTTAGGAAATTTTAGTTCAGCAAAGTTGAGCTTTGGATAATTGATGCCATTTTTACTGAGAATGGTCTTCTTGCCTACAGGTTCAACGGGTATGATCCTCACCCAGGACGAGTTTTTGGTTGGCGAGTGCTGGAGTTGAAAGAAAGGGGATTTGGCGAGGAGGAAGCAATGGCCGTTGCTGATGTATGTCACCCACTGAGTTTGTACTTTGGGTTTTTTTTCTGCTGCTGTTACTTCTTTCTGGCTCGCAATGTTATTATGATATTATTTCTGCAACAGATCCTGTGTTCTTTGAAGCAACGTTAGGGTGTTGAATTTCCTAAACTAATTGAAAACTTGTGCAGATGGAATATCGGGCAGAAAAGAAAGGGAAGATACAAGCCTACAAACGACTGAAGCAGATAGCGCGGATGCAGGGGAAGAGACCCCCCGAACACCCATATCCAAGCGCGATTAAAGAAATTCAAGCTGAGGAGAGGAAGTATGTTTATGATCGTTTCCATAACCCCAAAATTCTTGAGCTCGTTAAGACAATGAGAGAGGAGATAGCTGCTGAGAAGCTGGACCGGTATGGCCGTGGTACTGAACAAGTTGTGATCTAATTTTAGTTCCAATGGTACTTCGGGTTTTATTGTTGCCCGTAGAATAAAGCCAAAGAGAGTTTCTTCTTCTTTGTTTTTTATTGCCATTCTATTACTTCGAATTGATCGCCTTAGATTATCATTCCATTCATCGCTGCAATATTCGGTGAGGTAGTTTCACACCATGCTTTGACGCATCTTTATATCCACACCCAAATTACTAAACATCCATTCACGCAAAAATCAATACAACGAATTGAGTCTTCCGTCTTTGGACGTCAATTACTTGTCTAAGGTACACGCCGCACCGGTAAATTTAAATTTTCGCCAAATCAAGAACAGCAGATAACTTCATCGAATTCAAGGAATGCGTTTCAATCTAGGCATGATAAACTCAATCCTTGCCATTGTGCTGCTCTAACAGCAGAATGCCCACAAGCATTTCCAATCTGCAAACCAGTGGGGCAAACCTCGTCGTGAGCTCTTCCACTGCCACTTTAATCACGTCTGGCCTGCTGCGAATGTCCGCAGCATAACGACTTGCACAATACACTCCAATGGCTGTTGCAGTCATTCCATAGATATTGGTGGCAACAAGACGGAGCGGCGATGACAGGACAGCAGCAACCGGACCACCTACTATAGATATCGTTTGGCCGCTCCTACCAATTGGTCCCTGCTCAATGACAAGAAGGCCAGACTTACAGTATATGGCAAAGTCTTCACAGTTGTTCTTGAGGAGATTATAGCAACCAAAACCACTGTTAAGTAAATAGGTGGCACGATGGACTACAATTTCATCAGGATCTGAATCGGCAAGTGTGCATGTCCCACCACGGGCTTTTGCAAGAAATACAGCAGAGGTGACAGAGTACTCGAAACGGTAGAGAACCACGCCAGCGAGAAAACAATGCAGGCAAGATGAGAGAACACCATGGCTGACTTCTGGTTGAGAGCAGTTTGGGCACTGAACTTGAGGCCATGCAAGCCTAGAGTTCATAAGGAAGATATCAATAACCGTTCCTGTACCCACTTCTTGCCCTCAGCCTCGAGTGAAGGGAACGACTTTGTTGTCGCCAATGTAAATAACTAATTCAAGAGAAAAAAAAGGTATTTAAATAAATGTTTGGGCCATACAGACATGTCAAAGGACACAAAAAACACAAGCTTTTTGTTATAATTTAAAATGTAGTATGTTCAATACATATAGGTTTCATCTATGAAACAAAGTAAAATTCACTTGATTCTGATCTTTGATGTTAGTCAACCTAAGGACTCTAGCTATTTCTTATTATGATATATTTTTTTGAAAAGCACTACATGCCTAATGCTTGACAATGTCCAAACTAGTAGGATAGGCAACCAATTTAAAATTTTATATGTAACTCAAATATCTTCTGCTCATGTGAAATCAAATCAAGCATTTTAACTGATCACAATTCGACCAACAAGATTACTACACAAGCCTGGTTGCATGTTACTACCTTCAGTTCTCAATATCAGATATCTAGAAAAATTAAACAAATAACTGAGAGAAAAACCATAAGTATCACCATGGGTTGATGCTCACAGCCTCTAATAAACTAATACGAACTAAATCATATCGTAGACTTTAGGTAAGACAAGGGAGAAAACATGACGAAATATAAGGTAAAGGTTGACGAAAAACCAAGATTGGAGCCTTGGGGATAGATCAAGAACAAGGGGGAGAAGACAGAACTTTCTATATCATTCCTTCCTTCTTTTTACAACGGCGTTTCTACTGTATATACATCTACACAGTACCCGAATACATATACGGTTACAACTACCCATAATTTGCACGCATCAATGTCCTTCCCGTTTAAAGAACCTTGCCCTGAAGGTTATAAAAACAAAAGTAAATATAAAACAAATTCATAGGATACACTCACAAGCACACTGCTCTCTAATTTCATACATACTAATAATAACCTAGACTTTTTATTTAGGTAATCGAGAATGTAGGAGGTAATCCAAATCATTTTCATTCTCCATGGAGTTAGCTCTAGCACCTAAAGTTGAAGATGAAGTAGCTCCAATTTGCTGCAAAGTAGTTGTCAAGTGCTCAACTCTACCAATAGTCGTCACAAAAGAAATTGAAACTGCTTGTGGGATTGTCTTTATTTGAACCGCTTCCAAGTCGTCTTCATCATACCCTGTCTTACATACTCGCTTACCACATTGTTTGCATGATGCAATTATTTTCAGATTTTCTGTGCATCAACAGCAACTTCACACTCTAATTGAACATATAAGTTCGAGACAAAGTTGGTGATCAAAAACGAACGTAAATCGTACTAGCACTTCTACCAGCATGTTCTTTTATAAAATCATAAACAACTAAATACCTAAATCCATGAAAATTTTCCAAAAATAATTATTACTTTCATCCCATTTCTCTTCTATGTAGGCAACGAATTCAAGAATATCCCCAGGATCCCAATGATTGAACACTGAATCAAATATCCACTCACCCACAAGTAGATTCTGATGGAACATTGTGTAACTTGTGTGGAATTTGACCACTACTCCATAGAGGATGGTGATGATTTTTCTTGTACCACGAACACGACTGCTAACTTCATAGCTGACTCTCCTTGCTCCGGTGTTCTCCTCCTAGATGTTCCCAAACAAATGGAAAAACCTATGACAATTGAGTAAAAGAACAGTTGGAAACCTGTAGTTTCGATTGCAATAAAGTTTTGCAGAAGGAAGTGGCACATGAAAATTGATCTTTTAGAGGCGTGATCTGCACCGATAACGGTATTAGACGATGCTGCTGTTTCTCTTGACGCCATTCTCGACAAAGCTCTAACATTGATTCCACAGCAGATTGTATTTCCCACGAACAGTAAGGGAAATCTAAGCTTATTATCATAGCTACTTAAATAAATTTTCTGGCATGTGCATCACAACTGGACTTTGCAACTACTTTCCATCCCTAGAGGAAGCAATTATGCTGGTATGAAGCAGATCAGAACTACACAAACTCCAATTGAAAATGCTGGCACAAAAGGTTGCCCACATCTTAAGGTCGCTCTCTGTTTGCACAAAATGACTGAAGCGGAAAATTCCTGGATCCCAAAACCGCCTTGGAGTAAACTGCAGCAAATCCAAAAATAGTATGCCTTTTCTTTGAAAAATGTCTTGTGGTACAATCACCTCTCTTCTGGCAAGGGATGGAAAAAGTTGGGAAGCACCATTGCTGGGGCAAAAATGAAGATGAGAGTAACTCAAAGTAGTTTTTGGTTCAAAAGTCACCATTTCTTGTGGATCTATTGATTAATCGATCATGAACTCATTTCCCGGATGTGGCCAACCAAGAATCAAAATTTTCCACATTGATTCTGAATTTTGCACTAATAACTTCTGTATAAGAGATTTCTGTGCTTTCAAATCAAGACGCCTTTGTTGCGCTTATTTCTTTGCCTTGTCCAATAATTCTATGAATGTAGCGACACTTTCTTGAAATTCAACTGACAGTGCCATAAAAAAAGAGCCACGAGGCTAAAGGAATCGGGCTCCGTATGATACCGATTTATATGATCCTTCAAAAAAAGAAACAAAGATTATTGATGAACTTGCAATTGGTGAACAACAGGGATTTGGGTCAACCGGAAACCACCTTAACAATTCAACAACAAGATGGATTGAACCAGCTGCTACAAAGGTTTGATAAGGTGTCTTCTGTACCCAAAGGGCTGCCGCCTACACGCCCTCACGACCATCATGTGAACCTTAAGGAGGGAACGCTACCGATAGCTGTGAAACCATATCGGTATCCTTACTTCCAGAAAAATGAAATTGAGAGACAAGTAAAGCAATTACTGGAGGATGGTATAATTCAGGCTACATCAAGTCCCTATTCAGCTCCGGTATTGCTAGTCAAGAAAAAAGATGGAAGTTGGAGGATGTATGTCGACTATAGAGCCATTAATAAGGCAACGATAAAGGACAAATTTCCCAGTCCAAATATTGATAAACTCTTGGATGAATTACATGGCACTACCTATTTTTCTAAGCTGGATTTGAGGTTAGGTTATCATCAAATAAGGATGTATGGAGATGATGTCCACAAAACAGCTTTTCGGACACACCATGGGCACTACGAGTTCAAGGTCATGCCGTTCGGGTTATCCAATGCCCCTTCGACCTTCCAAGCTTTGATGAATGAGGTGTTTGCTCCCTATCTCAGAAAAAGATGGAAGTTGGAGGATGTATGTCGACTATAGAGCCATCAATAAGGCAACGATAAAGGACAAATTTCTAATTCCAAATATTAATGAACTCTTGGATGAATTACACGGCACTACCTATTTTTCTAAGCTGGATTTGAGGTCAGGTTATCATCAAATAAGGATGTATGGAGATGATGTCCACAAAACAGCTTTTCGGACACACCATGGGCACTACGAGTTCAAGGTCATGCCGTTCGGGTTATCCAATGCCCATTCGACCTTCCAAGCTTTGATGAATGAGGTGTTTGCTCCCTATCTCAGAAAATTCATATTAGTTTTCTTTGATGATATTCTTATCTACAGCAAATGTTAGGATGAGCACCTATACTATCTTGAGTTGACACTAGTTGAGTTGCTAAGACATGAGTTATATGCTAAGAAGGATAAATGTTCTTTTGGGTTGCATCAAATTCAATATTTGGGACATGTTATTTCTTCCGAAGGTGTTGGGGTGGACAAGGAAAAAATAGAGGCTATTATGAATTGGCTGATGCCGAGATCAGTTAAGAGTGTAAGAGCTTTTTGGGTTTAACTGGGTATTACAGAAAATTTATCAAGAGCTTTGGTACTCTAGCAGCTCCATTGTTGGATTTACTGAAAAAGGATGCTTATCATTAGGACCTTCTCGAGGAGCAATCCTTCCATGACCTGAAACAAGCTCTCATAAAGGCTCCGGTGCTGGTGTTACCAAACTTTAAGATACCCTTTGTGATCGAGTGTGACGTGAGTGGGATGGGAATAGGGGCTATTTTGATGCAACAAAACCAGCCCATTGCATTTTTCAGCAAGAAATTGAATGGGAGGAGTCTATTGTTGTCAACTTATGAAAGGGAGATGATGGCTTTAGTGTTGGCTGTCCAAAAGTGGCGACATTACCTGTTGGGCCGATCATTTGTGGTCCGAAAGGATCATTCCAGCCTCAAGTTTCTATGGGATCAGCAGATTCATACCACGACACAACAGAGATGGTTAGTGAAGCTGTTAGGGTATGATTTTGTCATCGAATACAAGCCCGGAAAGGAAAATAGAGTTGTTGATGCCTTGTCTAGACAGCATGAAGGCGAGTTGCTGGAAACAGTTGGAGACGTGACCAAGCAAACAGGATCACTCTCTTGTACAGCACTTTCCGTGGTCTTGCCAAGTTGGTTGGAGGTGATCAAACAAGCCTATACTACTAATGAGCACTTGTTGAAGCTGAAACAGCAATGTGCTAACAACAAGCTGTCCTCAAGGTGGGAATTGAGAGACGACATCCTATTCTACAAGCACCGGATTTACTTGACTTCTCAGATGGATATTATACCCCTCATTCGGAAAGAGTTCCATGATGGTACTCATGAGGGGATTCAAGAAACCTTGAAGCGACTTAGAGCAGTTTTCTTTTGGTCTCGGACGTACAAGGACGTGGTAAGCTATTTGCAGAACTGTGACATTTGTCAAAAGTTAAAGAGTTCAACATTAGCACGAGGCTACAGGAATCGGGCTTTGATACCGATTTATACAAACTCAATTTGTATCTTATACTTTGGATTAAGAAACGAAGAACTCTGAGAAAATATGACAAAATATATTTTAAAAATAATAAATTTGTATCGCGTTTGTAATCGAACGATCACATCAAACTTTTATGGTAAAAAATTTTTTTGTCCCGAATTAATAAAAAACTAAGAAATTTTTTTTGTCGCATCAAGCTTTTAAGCTTTTAATATATATATAAAACAAGGAGGCGTTGCTAAGGCCAGTGAAATATCAACCACATTGCAACCAAAAGTGCCATTCCAACATATAATAACTGGCTGTTGTAAAAATTTAGTCTTCTCGTAAATCATTCATCATCAAAACCAACTGTATATTTGTCACAGATATCCTTTATCGAAAATCTTTCCTAAGCTTGTTTCTCGCTTTTTGGGGAAGGAAACGTCGCTTAGTGGCTAAGGGTTATCGCTGCCGAGGGTCTATTCTTAGGCCTAGTGTTAAAGGCTCCCTTATAACCTACTTTTTGCTCATTTATCATTACCAATCCCTACCATTCTATTACGAATCATGTTATCGAATAAGAGTAAATATTAGTTATGATTAAAAAAATCTGAGTTAAGTAATTATATAAGAACGCGGCGAGAATGTGAGTAGAAAATGCCTGTATACTATTTTTTTTATTGTTATTGCATTTGTGGTTAGGGAGAAAATCTAATATTATATATATATTCTTTACTTTGTACTCTCTCATCTCCTTGAGTGAGACTTTGTGTACAAAATTTAGAAGACAATTCCATGAGTGACCAACTCGTTCACAAATCAAATCTCCTCTCGAAAGTTCATCTTCTAAATGGAGATGAAGTACTACCATCCTCAATTCCCCAAGCCTGGTCTCTCCTTGATCTTAGACTCTTCTTCTCCCTCCATTTGCTCCCTCTCTTAAGGACGCAAGCTTCAACGTAATTGAGAGGGTATTGTTCATTAACGACTCCTATTATGACTCTTCACCCACAAGCTCATCACCCGTGGTTACAACCCCCTTCCCAAAGCGATTGTTTTGCCTGATCCTACCCAATCCTATATGCTCTCATTCGTTGAAGGATGTTTGCCGCCCGTTAAATCAGATTAGAAGAAAGGAGATGGGGCAATAAAAAAGTGAAAAAAATATATTTTCTAATATGATGGCTTTTCTCCTTAACCACAAGATATAATTTTGGAGATAAAACAATAAAGTTGGTCTTGAGCGATATTAAGAGCCTCTATTTGCGATTAATTGATTTGTTTATTTCTTGTTTTACCCAATTCTCTTCTCCCCTATGGCCTTTCCTTGATCAAGGCTACTTCAAAGCCCAAGTGATTTAATTTAGTTTTTGGTTTTCCACGTTGTCTATAATTGTCAGATTTTGGAAAGGTGATAGATACACTGTTGGATACATTCGATTCGCCTCAAAATAATTTTTTTTCCTCTTGTTTGACAATTCAAAGATTTATGAAATTGAAAAAGAGCTTATCTACTTTAAAGACAAACAAATGTGTCATCTATAAAAAAATTCATTTATTTTTAGGTGAATTTTATCATTTTTATACAATTTATTTGTTCGTCCAAACTATACGATCGAACCTCTGGTTGAGCCTATACCTTTGCAGTTAACTATCAGTCACAGTGGTTTCAAAATCAAGGAAAGAAGATAAGAAGGAGTAGATAAGAGGAGGCTGGTGAAGATTTAAGGTTATCAAATATGGAACCAAAGAAAGAGGGAGCTTGGAGTGCCCTCGACACAACCTAGCCATAGAAGCCTACCGTCGCTCGATAAGCTTCGAGAAGTTGCTGGTTGGAGTTGTAAAGCGCCATCAAGCCGCCATCTTTCCCGCCTCCGTCCGGCCAGCCCAGGTTGTTTCCGACCACGTCATTGCTTCCAATAGCCTCCCATTATCGCCGACTGTGTACCCCACTTGATAGCTTCCATTAGAAAAGCCGGAATCTGCCAGAAAACCATTGACAATTTGCCCACGGGAGCAGCAAGGAGCAAAAGCTATAACAACTCGTCGGCTTTGGGGCTTTTGTTCGACCAGCCAGGGACTGATCCAACCAAGCCGCCACCTCCACTGGGTACCCCTCATTGCTGAGAACACATCACAGTCAAGATCCTCTTCCGAAAAGGAGCCCTGCCACTGAAAATCCACCATTGAAGTTCTTGGCTGAACCAGTGAAGTGGAGACAAAGGACAAACCTTGAGGCCTCCGTCTGGCCAGTCCAGGCCATCGCCGGAAACAACAATGAGTCCAGTGGATTCTCCTCACATCCTAAAACAGAACCCATCCGAGATACGCCTCCAGAAGCCACCAGTCGTTGGGAATTTTCCAAGAAAATCCATGCCGAAGTCGGAGAAGACGTTGCTCAGAGCAAGGAGAATAGCAGAGAAAACAAACATCTTCTAGAGAGTGTCCCAGTCGACTAGCATTGTCTCTGGTCACATTCTCACCGACGATCTACTTTATGTCACATCGGCTATCATCCCTGACCAAATTTTGTCGCTAGAGAACCCCACCATAGCAGAAAAACCACTCAAAAGAGGCCCACCTGAAAAGAACAACTACAACATGCTGCCAACTTTTTGGCCTTCATCTGGTCCACCTAGGCTATTGTCGCCAACACCACCACCTCCAATCAATCGCCCTCATTTTTGAGCGGTGATTGATCTCGGCTGAAAATCCTCACCGCTACCGAACGCAGACACCTCCAGCCATTGGATCACCACTGAAAGATTTAGAAATTTGAGAACCACCATTCTGGGTAGTTGCCTGTCGCCGCTATCGCCTGGAACTCCACTGTCGAAGCCTCGAAGTGGGCGTTGCACCATCGCTGTAGTCGGGTCGGTCGGGCCCATTTGCTATTGATCATGTTCGTAAGTTCATTCATGTCTGCGACCTGAGAAACTACCCAACGAACTAATCGCCTAAGGCCCGAACCCGATCAAACTTTGGACACCGATGAGCGCTGAATTCGAGCTCCGAGACGCACGACGAGACCCTAGCCATTGCAGATCGCCGACGATGTGAGGTATAATTACCTCCGAATTTATAATTTAAACTTGATGATTGTTAGCACAACATACTAGGGTTGATTTATTGATGTGATTAATGCTTAATTATGGATAGAACGATGAGTTGCATGATGAGATTAAGTGTGAATGAAGAGTAAGTGATCTAATGAGAGCATGATAAGTGACTACGACGTAACTTAGCAAAACACAGTAAAATTGGTATGAATAGGATTAGTTAGAATTATTTTTCATACTTATGATTATTTGATTGTTGATTGATATTCATTGAGTTTGATGTATCATTTAGTTAGCAGGCGTTGGTATTTAGTTTTGATGTGTAGGTACGGAGTAGGAGCTTGCCGCGTAGGCGCGATGATACGCTTGGAGCTTCTACCAGGTCTGTTTAGGACTTGACTCTGTTTTCACTCTTTTCTAATGTATGTTTGATTTAATGCCTGCTAAGTGGCGTTTTATCGGATCCCACTTAACTCGGGTCATCTAGCTGAATAGATTTTCAGATTAATAACCCCTCGAGGATGAGATCCCTCGAGGATGCTTTTGAAAACAAGATCTACCACAAGTTGCCTTCGGGCCTATTATATAAATCCCTACCCAGCACTATATATATATAGTTTTTACGTTTTCAGTGAGACGAGAGATGGAGAAACTGACTGCACGTACCATGAGCGGATGTCGTGACAGTCAAAGCGGGCTCTAGATTAGTGCCAGCGGATTGTTCCATTCCTGAGGAATCATGACAACTCCGTGCTTGAGTTCCTCACACCCGGAGAATGTGGAGGTTTACAGGTAGTGTTTAGTACAGCGCATGTCCGGACTTGTGGTTCAAAGGGTACTAAAGGTGACCGCCTGAGAGTACTCGGCCTTCGTGCTCAAGGCCAGGAGAAATATGGAGGTAAGGAGAGGGCTTAGGATTTGAGACCAGAAAATGAAGTAAGAAAATGCCGAGAGTGGCATCAGCAGCAACAGATCAGTAAGTTTGGGATGCTACCGGGTCTGTAGCCCAGTGGCTCCTCAGTAGTGCCCTTCAGAGTGTTCACGTGGAGTATATGATATTTTCTTTCATATGAGAGTTTGCTCTCATAACCAGCTTGTTATAGTTATTTTATTTTCCGAACCAGTAACACTTGTTACCGACGTATTTTTATACTATATGTAGGTAATAATCACGAGTTAGAAGAGTCAGCTTGGACGGAGGGAGCACTATCATCGCTTGCACACATGTCAGTCGATTAAGTGGTTATATTTTGTTATGATATTATTATATTGATGTGATAGTGTGTAATTTAGTTTGCATGTCATCCATGTAGTATCATGTTAGGATTTTGTACATTTATCCATGCATAACGAGTAATATCTTCCTTTTAAGACACCGAGATTAAATCCGCGTGAGTTGGGTTCGGGTTAGTCGACCTAACTGGGGCCTGTAATATGCCGGTTCGGTTCACGAGCGTGGACCGGATTTGGGGTGTTACATCAATTGTATAAAATTCAAATTAATATTTATTGATGCTTAAATAAAAAATTGAATATAAAATTTTTTTTAATTAACAATTTTGATAATATATATATATATATATTATTGATTCGCTATGCACCAATCTAATATATATCAGATTTTCAAAAGTTTGATATATATTTGTAACCCGATACAACAAACTTGAGCTAGCTACCTCTTTAAAACGCGAGAGGGAAGCTATGTGCAGCAATAATTTTATTTGAAGAGATTGACCCTTTGAAAAAAAAAGTAAAAAGAAAAAACCAATATGGGCAAGCTGCTTTACTCGGAGTCAAAGCTTAATTAAACTTGATTTGACTCGATACTCTACTCGAAGCTTAACTCAATAATAGACGAGCTGGGCCTAGCTTGTACCAGCAACTCGGCTCGACTCGAAGCTTGATACTTTATATATGAAATAAGATTTTTGACATTATTTATCTTAAATTTCTTTATATAAATATCACCAAATTATAAAATATTATTATCTGATATCAAATTTAAATAAATTCTATGCATGATTAAATTATCTTTTATGCATAATTATGTCAAAGTTGAGATATTTTAATTATAAATTGAATTTAGTATGAATTATCTTTGTTCAAAATGGTGGCATGCGTCTAGCCTTTTACACAAACTCAAAAAATGGAAATGGGGGTGCTGCCTCACTCCTACCAAGGCTCATTTGTCACTAAAAAATATTGCAATTGAACTAACTACTAAGTACAAAATTTACACAGAAAAGTGGCACAAATCTAACTTTTCGTTGACAATTGCTTTGAGGCATAAAAGTTTACAAAGAAACTTTCAAAAGTCTTTCCTTCACTCCATTGTAATACGAAGTAGTTTTGAATCAACGATTTAACTCAATAAAGCAAAACAAGTTTGTAACTGAACTAAGCCAACTAAATTGAATTGAATGAGCACATAAACTCAACGGCACTAGCAAGCACATGGACTCAACAACAGACTAGCAAGATTGGCATAAGCCGAGAGGGGTGGATGCATAGACTGAACTAGGCCAGGGTAGCAAAGAGATAGATCTAGTCAAGCAGAGCACATGGACTCAACCAAGCAAGGCTAGCAGAACTAGATCAAGTCGAGGAGTGCATAGACTCAACTAGACAAAGCTAACAAAAATGACTAGACTGAGTCGGGGAGAGTACATGGACTCAACCAAACTAGGACTAGTAGAATAGAAGCTAGTAAGGTTTGAGATTTTATTTAAGTTTTATCTAAAATTTATCAAAAAATCTCAAAGAGATTTTATTTAGATTTTATCTAAAATTTATCAAAAAATACCAAACAAATCAAGTTAGTTGTATCTAATGGCAAATATGTAAATAATTAAAACTTGGTTATATTTAATGACAAATCTATAAATAATGAGATTTTTCTAATTTCCAACACCAATATTTTTAACATTTCTTGTTCAAGAATTCATTCTTCCAATTTTGACCTATATGAGGTTATCTCTTTTAAAGCTCTATAATATTCAAAATAATTATCATTGGTCATTCCTTCATAAACCACCAATCGAAGGTTTTTTCAATTTTATTTTGCTTTAATACCATTTTTTACGTTGAACCATGATCATACAAATTATATGAAAAAAATAACGTCAATGATCTAGTTAGCTAGAACTCGAATCGACTTGAGTACTTATTAACTCAACTCGAACTCATATTCAAAAACAAGTGAGTCAAGCTTAAGTTAAGCAAAACACGAGTTGCCCAACAAGTAAAATAGAAGGCAAAACACACTCGTGTAAGCTCGGTGACAATTTATTCCTTGAGTTAATCTCGATCCGTTAAGCCAAATATGAGATCCTACAACTAGAGGTTGTAATGGACTCAGATTGAAAATGCATTGACTTGCTCAATTCATTCACTGTACAAAGTAGAGCTCCCTTGGGCTCTAATTGGGCCTATTGTGTTTTGTGAACATAATTTATTTACATTGTTTGCATGATAGATACTTTCGTAAATTTGAAAAGAGTATTTTGGTTGATCTGAGATTACATTAGTTTGAGAATGAATTAATTTTATTTTTGGACGAATACAAAAAGAAAATAAAAATAAAAGAGCTCCATGAAATTTTGAGGGAAAAAATTAGTATCAATAACTGATAATTTTGTGCCAACTATTTTCAATGTAAATCACTAGATTATATTGACGATTGGATGATTGGGGAAATTTTGTCCAGTCACAAAAAATAATTCATATAATCTTGATAATACATATTAATGACATTGCTATATCGTTTGCTTTTAATACTAAGTAATCTTAAACTTTGATGGAGTTCAGATAAAGTTTTTTTTATTTAATTTATAAATTATAATTGCATTTCTATTAAAGCCTATCATTTTTATCATTTTTTAAAGTCTGAATCGAGAAATCTATATATTATTAAATCATGCGCGAGTTTATTTTACAAAGAGAGATATGGTCAAAATAACAAAAGAAGATAAAAAGAAGAAAAGTGGGTAGACGAGGATTCGCCACGTGTAGGCTGTGAGCCTTACCCGCCATCTCCCTCGACTGTGAATCAAAGGCCGCACCCCACCCAAGACCAAACAACTCTTCCACCTCGCCCATACCCACCAGAATCGACGGGCAACAAAGCATGTCTGCTTCGGCTTCACCCTGTTCCACCACCACCTCCACTCCCAATTCACAAGCTTTGTCACCCGCAAGGTCTTCCTCCTCCCTCTTTCCGTCTCCACCACCCCACGGTACCTTTTTCTCTTTCTTTTTCTGTTTTTCTTTCTTTTTTTGGATCTCATTATTTTTGTTTTCTCCAGTTTTTGTGGATTGCTCGTTAGGCGTGGCTTCCTATTGGATGAGTTCGTTCATTCTGAATTATATATTTTTTGTTTTGGAAAATGAGCCATGTATTTCGTTGTGCATCCAAAAGTCAATGGTTGGTAAATCTTAAAGAAGTGCAGCATATTTGATGCCATTAGGTGGTATTCTTTTAGCTGGATACAGAATTTGATGGAATACGTACAACTTATGTGATGTTTTGCCTCAATGAAGTTAGATTGTTTAGTGAACTATGAAATGTCAGAGTATTGTCCTACTCAACCCGTGTTTTTTTCCCAGTTTGGTCTCAATTCAATTTGGGCAGAAAGCCAAACAGTTCTCCCTTTCCATGGTACTGGTTCTATTGTGGCCTAATGAGCTTATCTTAATGTATTTTGTTAGGAGGAATTTCCAGACAACTGTGAGAGCAGCATCACGCGTCGACAAATCTCTCTAAAAATGATATTATTGTTTCTCCCTCTATTCTCTCTGCCAACTTTTCCAAATTGGGCGAGCAGGTAATCCATAACCTTCTGAATGATCAATGAAAAGTTGATTTTCTCTCTTTGAACGAGCTTGCTGTATATTTTGTTATTCTAATTGTATCTTGAAGCTAGAGTTCATTTTAAAGCCAGATTTATATTCTTGAAAAGCTGGATTACTTGCCAGCCTTTCTGCTTTGTGTGAATGCTGCAATTAATGTGTATCAATTCTATTCTGCCTTTTTTTCTGTAAATTGATTTGGTGCTTTTCTGTACTCAATGAATTAGGTGAAAGCAGTGGAGTTGGCTGGTTGTGATTGATCCATGTTGATGTAATGGATGGACGTTTTGTACCAAATATCACCATAGGGCCACTTGTGGTTGATGCTTTACGCCCAATAACTGATCTTCCACTTGATGTGCACTTGGTATTCTGCTGTACATTCATATATAAATGATAAAAGCTCTGGTACAATGTACCTGTACTAGATTTTCTATATCAATTTCTGACATTATGGCAATGTGTAGATGATTGTAGAACCCGAGCAGCGAGTACCAGATTTTGTCAAAGCTGGGGCAGACATTGTTAGCGTTCACTGTGAGCAGTCTTCTACAATACACTTGCATCGTACTGTTAATCAAGTAAGATGCAAAAAGCATGATTGCTCGTAAATTTGAAGTTGGATGCTTGTCTTTTTATAGATGTTCAGAGATGGTAATTTGCGCCTTTTATACAACAGAAGCTAGTTTCACATATTCATGATGCTTAATTAATTGCTCTACGAACCTAACACTTGTGAAAGCTGTTCTTTTTTTTTCTGAATTGTTTGATGTCTCGTTATTTTAGCAAGATTGGATCTCTAAACATGCAGTTGTGTCCAAATACTATTAATCATGTTTTCATGTGTACTGTGCTTTTTCACTATATGGAATTGCCATATGAGCTATTAACAACTCTTTTCTAATAAATTTTAAACAGGTGAAAAGTCTTGGAGCGAAAGCTGGTGTAGTCCTAAACCCAGGGACCCCATTAAGCGCCATAGAATATGTGCTTGATGGTAAATTTTTGTACTTATCTCCAATATATTCATTTGTAAGTGGTAATTCTTCTGTAGTTTTTAGGTGTATCATTGTGGCTTTATACTATCAAGTCTATCAGACCATATTTTCGTGGAATATATATGGTACATGAATAAGTAATAAGCAAATATGTGCCAAGCTTCTACTATTTTTGCTTCAGCTTATAGACTGCAAAAGAATCATAGCTTATTTTGCATTTCTAAACCTGTTTCATGGGTGGGCAGTGGTGGACTTGGTTTTAATCATGTCCGTGAACCCTGGTTTCGGGGGCCAGAGCTTCATCGAGAGTCAAGTAAAGAAAATTTCTGACTTGAGAAGACTATGTGCGGAGAAGGTAGAATGCGATGAATCTCATCCTCTGCTTTTGTTTCGTACTAGAGATTTCACAACTTAGCAATTGGCACAACCCTTGGTTATGCAGGGGGTGAATCCATGGATCGAAGTGGATGGTGGAGTTGGTCCAGCAAATGCCTACAAGGTATATCTCTTTTCTTTAGCTGATTGAATAAACAACTGTAAATAGAGGATATTATGATCAGACATTTGAGCATATGAAACCTTGGAAGTCCATCTCGTCATCCATTTTTAAAGAAGCGGTTCCTTGTCGCTTGTACCAGCACTTTAGCAGTCCAAATTTCTACCTTTCTTGAAAAGTGTATGGCCTTTTTTAAATAAAAGAAAATTATAACTGGCATATTGATGACGGCAATCAATGGTTGCAGGTTATTGAGGCAGGAGCCAATGCATTAGTTGCTGGTTCTGCCGTATTTGGAGCAAAAGATTATGCAGAAGGCAAGATCTAAATTTACCACAACACATTAGTTTGGATGGACTTATCACAAATTTATTGACTTATATTTGCTCATACTACAAAAGTACATATAGTTTGGATGGACTTATCGCTTATTTTGTTCTTTAATTATGGGCTTATTTTTTCATATATAACAGCTATAAAAGGCATCAAAACGAGCACAAGGCCTGTGTCTGTTGCTGTCTGAAGGGCTACAAGGATGTCGCACACCACGGCAATAACCCATTCATTTCCCAAGAGTAAGTCCTTGTTTTGTCGGGATTAATAATTAGCCACCCCGGGCCCTTCAATTTCTAATTCTAGCTTATCATTTGCAGATTAATAAGCATTACCTCATACACAAAAGGCGTTGAACGGCTCTCTGTTGTATTACCCTCATAATTATTTGTATTTGTTGCAGACACAGGGCTTTGTTTGTGTAGCATATTTTTGTGAAGAAAATTGTGAAGCAGAATAATTACTACTTTTCTTTTGTCTTTCTTCTCAATCTCACAAGTTCAGAAAAACAGTTTACTGCACCCTTTGGACTATAGTAAAGTAGCAAGCTTGCTGGGTGTGGCATGTATTAATTCTTCAAGATTAGCAGGCACCAAAAGGAATTACTTGACAATGATGGCCTAACTTATCGGGTTGTACATAACTGTCTCCGCATGCAGGTGACTCCGAGCAAATGCCCTGGCACAGTAGAATTCTGCATGTGTTTATGTGCCAATGCGAAGAAGAGACCTCGTTTAATTTCTAACTCAGCTTTCTGCCAGAAAAGGCACATTGTGTTTCCAATGTTCCTTGATGAAGTCGATGACTGTAGCTGCAAGCAATTCATTTTCTGGGTAGTATGCAATGGGATCCGCCAGAGGCGGCACAGGAAGATTGAGAACACCTGCTAACGATGCATGAAGACAGTATGCTGAATATGTAATTAATATGGTAGCCATCTTCCTGGACAATGATAAAGCCGTCCATTCGCGTGGTTCTCTGCTAGATTTTGTATTACATTCCCAAGCATCCGATAACCTTTCATCGTCAAACATTGTCTCCCATTTGGATCAAACTGAAAGTAGAGTAGATAGGCAAAAATTATTTCCCGTTATATGTGAATGCGGTACAAACTTTGCTAATGCATATGATAAGGTTGAGAGGAAAGACAAAAGATGATGCCATCAAGCCAGTGGTTGAATTACAGGAACATTAAACAAATTTTGGTTATCAAAACAAGGAATTCGCTTACTGCGCTCGAGTCCTGACCTATGGCCGTGAATATGAGTTCGGGGTTGAATTTCTGCACAGCTGGTTTCACCGGCTCCATGGTATACTCATATCCTCGGTCTCCTGGTATATTGAGATTGTAACCTAATCCTTTCGCATCACCAAGCTCATCAATGGAGCCACTCTGAGGATGTGAAGGACCCCATGACCCGTGGTTCATATTTTAGTGAGACTGTCAAGATACGGTCTGATTTGTGGAAGCTTTCTGCAGTTCCATTTCCATAGTGGGCATCAAAGTCAATGACTGCAGCTCTTTCACAACTGGAGTTCAAACAGACAGGACGGCAAGCCCTACATTGTTTAGAAAACAGTATCCATCTGCTTGAGAAGGCTGGGCATGGTGACCCGGGGGACGTACTAATGCAAATGCAATTTTCCCATGGCCATCCAGGATGTACTTCACTGCTGATAACGCCGTCCCAGCAGCAAGAAGAGCAGCAGTCCATGAACCAGGATTTAGTACAGTCCCGGCACAAACTGTCTTTCCACCGGTGCAACCGCCTCCACCAGTTAATATATGTACTCTGTAATTAGAGGTGGGCATCGGTCGGACGGATGTCGGACAAGTTATTGTCTACGTTTGTCTGAAAATTTTATCGGACAAAACTTGTACGACCGAACTAATGTCCAACTTGTCCATCGGGCCCAGACAACGTCCGTGGACGGTCTGAAATCAACCCTAACTTCTAAACCCTAGCAATGACTACTGTTCATGCTGCCGCCGCATATTACTGTTCATACCGCCGCCGCCGCCTCTGCCGCAGCGTCCTGTCGCCGCCCTCCCCTGCCCTCCGCCACCCTCCCTCGCCCTCCCCTTGCCTTCGCCGAACCGCCACCGCATGCACTGCACGCCTCAGCTCCGCCAACCTTTGCACGCCGTGTCCACCGTCGCCTGCCTCCGCTCCCCTGCTTGCACCGCCTGCCTCCACCAGACTGCCACCCTCTGCTCGTGTCTCCGCCACCCTTTGTGCGCTGTATGAAAATCCGTCGAGGCCCTCGGCTGCTGCGTCTGCCGCTCTAGCCTCCACTGCCGCCTGCCTCCACCGGACCGCCACCCTCTGCACGCTGCGTAAACATCGCCACTGCCTGCCTGACTGCCCGCCGTTGGACTGTCGCCACGACGCCACCTGCCTCCGTCGAACAGCCGCCCGTTGCTGCCGCGTGTATATTCCTTAGATTTATCCTAAATTTAGTTTATTTTATATCTAGAATTAATTTTTATTATCTTATAAAGTTAGATTATTTATACTTGGATGATAATGTAAAAAAAATTATACTAACGAAATTGTGTAGTGATTGAACTATAAAAATTTGTACAATTATTTGGTAAAGGAAGTTTACATCTTGAAAAGAATAAGTACTGTCAAAGTGTTAATTAATAATATTTGTTGATATTAGCCTTACAAATGTTGAAAATATTATATTATTGATGAAAATATCGGACATTCGGTTGGTCATTCGGTCGGACAAAGAAATATCCATATTTAATTTGATTTGGTCGTTAAATTCGGTCGGACATGTTTCGGTCTTCGGACGGACGAATCAATTCGGACGTCCGCGCCCACCCCTATGTGTTATTTAACTTAACAAGAATCAGTAAACAGACCGTAGCAAGAAGAAATGGTGACACAATATCCTACAATGTTACAAAAAACTTTTAGCTACGAACATTATCAATCGCAAAGACCGGTATGGTGTCTTTTACATACAGCAATGTGTCAAAATTCATCCACTACAAGACGGGGAGAAGAGTAGAGACCTGGGGTGTGAAAAAGACCAATTCAGAGTGGTCGGCGGATCTTCCAGAGTGCCAGGATATGTGGTGGGAAATGGGCGCTTTCTGAAGGATAGGGACCATGTTCCTCACCCTGTCAGCGTTCTCAGGGTGCTTCTCCAGCACCACCAAGAAGCCCGGGTCCTCGGCCGTGTCCAAACATCCCATGACGGCGTTGTGTTCAAGCATGCCGGCGTGCCAGAAGACATGGATGACTGCGACCGGAGAAGAAGAAGGGGAGGAAGCATCGGCCATGGCCTCGATGGTGACTCGGCGTTGACTGGTAAGAGCCCGAGTCGACCGAGTTAAATGGCCACGATTAATCCATCGTATATCTTGAGTTCCGAATTTAATTCTTTTGGGAATCTGAGAGCAGATCCAAGAAATGTGGCCATTTCGTACAATAATTAATTAATTTAGTAACTTTAACCCATAACCCCTTTAAATGATTATTTTTAATGATTTATTACAAGTTATTATTATTTTTTAACTCGAGTCGGTATCGAGCCTGGTGTTATTTACGTGTTGGTATTATTATTTAACTCGAGCTGTGTCGAATCAAGCATTATTTAGAAGTTTGCCACCCAAGGTAATTTTTTTCCTTCTTCTTCTCTGGCATGCTCTGTTCCCGACTCCAAGCGCCCTCCAGTCGCCACCCACTCCGTCACCACCGACCACCTCCGGCCGCCGTCCATCGTCGCCATACAGCTCTGCCGTGCCGTTCCACTGTCACCGCTCGCCAACTTCGGCCACCTTCCAGTCGCGGCAATGCCTGCATCGCTTGCCTAGCGGCGTCCTCGCATCGCCTATTCCACCAACAGCGAGCGTCGCGCCTTAATTGGGTAGTCGCTTCGACACTGCTCGACCTCCTATCGACCTTCCCGGGCCAGATTGCAACCTGTCGCCCCCCAGGACGGCCGGACTTCTTCACCCACCACCGCGCCTCTGTTTTTGCCACCGTCCTCTATTTTTGGCCATTTACCACCCCCGGCCGGCATACACACACATGAGATCGACCTACACTGATCAATGAAGAGAGTAGGATCATCTCCCGACATTAGAACGGTCGTCGTCACTAATTCCCAACGAGGCTTGCCCGTGCTTGCCCATCTCGCCGAAACCGGGAACTCGTCGGCAAATTTTAGTTTCTTTCTTGTTGATTTTAAACTTTAATGCTCACAATTATAAAGCTTATTATCTAATTAAAATATGCATGCAAGAAAATCAAGAAGAGGGACATAGGAAGAATAACTAAGGAAAAAGACACGCCGGCAAGGAAGAGGAGAAGAAAAAATGCGAATGAAGGCTAAGGTCCTTCATAAAATAAAATGAAATGACGGCTAGAGTATGTGAAAACACCGGTATTTCATTTAACCTGGTAATCGGGTAAATAATAAAATATAATAATTAACTAGGTATTGGATATAAGACGTTCAGTCCTTCCCGAACCGCGTTTGCGTCATTTTTTTTTTTCTCGGTCTTTACACTTACAAACTATCTAGGTCCCTATAATCATTTGAAATATTGTATTTTCCCTAGTCGGCAGCCTCGGTTGGCTGACACTAAATTTGACCACTATGCACCGAGTGCAATCGGGGTGAAAGAATTAACTCAGTCCAACACGAGGTCACACTTTTAAAACTACTATGTGGGAGTCTTGATCGACTTGAGTATCTGGCCACCATGCATTGGAATTCAACCGGGATGGACTCAATTCGGCAGAGCAGCACCCCCTAGAATATTTAATACTTGCCCCCAGGCCAAAATGGGTGACATGGCGCAGTGGCGTAAGTAGGCTCATTATGCACTTGTGATACCGAGAGGGTGAGTCAATGGCAAATATCGGTAATTACGAAAAGACTTGTGAAATGATAATAGGGAATTATATATACTTGTTTGATTTAATTATGCGGCTTAGTGTTTTTATCACTAACGCGGAATTGCCTCCGCAGGTGAGTAGCTTTGGATTGAAGAATAAAAGTGACCTAGGTTTGGTCAGTTGATAATAAAATTGGACTTCCTTACTATTCTCTTATGTTATAATTGTGGCTATGGGAAATGGTCCGAGACTGTGGGACAGTTATTTTATATTTTAGAGAACACGCTTTATATTTATGATTTATATATTTCTAGACATTAATTGTTGTATTAATATTCATGTCCTAGAATATTATCGTTTACATCTATTACATATTTTTAAGTAACACCGGGCCGGTTCGGGCGGGTTGTTGCAGGTGGTATCAGAGCACGGTTTCGCACAAGCTCATACTTTATGACTCAAGTACCTTCTTCAAAAGTGCAATAATTATCTTTTCCCACTATGTTGTATTATTAATTAACAAATTCATTCGCTAACAAACTTAAGCCAAAATTGAACAAGAACATGGTAATGAACCATGATGGTTCGATGTTTCAGATGGTAGGCACACGTAGATAGTCAAGCTGATCTGCGCAATCGAATTCGAACACGGAGAATGTATTGGCCCAAATCTTGACGGCCATACAGGGACTGGTGCAGGCTTCAGAAAATACAAATTTTGTGGTTTAAAATATCGTTCAATGGTTAACGGGAGTGGTAGCAGGGAATGGAGCCTCAAACACAGGGAAGTGCCCAAGGGCGGGCAGGGTTAGCAGACCCGAGGCGAGCAAGGGAAGTGTCCAAACCCAGTGCCACTGGTAGTCCGACAAGTGGTGCCACCAGATTTTGATGATGGTGACTGTTACATTGTGGAAAAGTTCAGGAAGAATGGAGCTGAACTATAAAAGGTAGTTATTGTAGGGATCAATCCAATGAAGGCGGAGAGCTGGATAGGCATTACCGAAATAAGCGTTTTGGGCTCTGTCTGTGCCCCACTGCCATCATGTGAGGTTGGGAACATGCATGCTTCAAGAGGAAGCATTTTACGAGTGGAAATCCTTGGTAAAACTACATTCCATCGACGTGATATTTCTTCCATCACATGCGCATAATTTGTGGCAGCTATCCTAACCAAACAACTCGATCGCCCATTGTTTGGTGAGGGTTAGTAAAGACTTTTGACTAACTTAGTTGAGTCTAAGTCAAAACCCAAAGAGTTGTCCATGATTCCTGTGGTAGTAGAGTTTCCCGATGTAAAACCCGTGACTCGAGTCAGAGTTTTATAGTCGTTAGCCGGTTGGTTTGACCGTAGTTTGAGTCGGTTCAGCTTTCAGAACACGTGTGCGGGGCCGAGGCCGACCGTGCGCTCGTGCTATGAGGGTTTATGTATACCCAAGTATTGATGATAGCGTCAGATACGCATCAGCAGACTGAGTTATCAATAGATATGAGAGTATACAGTTGATGATTTTATTTTATTTTATGTTGTGATCGTAGAATTAGTTTAGGCCGAATAACGCATTAGGGCGCGTTAGATGGTATTCAGGTGGGTTATTAGTTATAGGACATGTCATTTGGGTGTTGTGATATTTTGTTTGATTTTATGGGATTTTTCCCATTTTTTCTAGATTTTTCTAGAATTTATTCCAAGTCCGTTATCATTCTTGACTCGAGCCGGTGTCGAGTCAAGTTTTATTTACAACCTTGCCATCGCCCTATACACCCCATCTTCCTCCCCAAACGCATCCCGTGTTTCACCGCCGCCGCCCTTGAGGCCTGGCCACCGTCTTTTGTAGTAGATTTACATATTGGTATTTACGCATGTGTTTGTGAGACTTGTAGATCTTGTTTAGAAATGTATGAATTTTCTTAGAAATGTTTTGGAAAAGTTCCAATGCCCAGGATGATCAGCTATGTTAAGTTGAAATGAACAAAAATACGATGAACATGAATTGCAGGTGGGCTAGATACCAATTACGATATGTGTAGTTGATTTGAAGTCTAGTGTGATATAAATTGTTGTTTTATATTTATACATATTGTGCCGTATTTTAACAGGTCATCCCCTTATTGCACTTTTAGGGGAGGCTCTGTCCGTTTTATTCCAGGTTTTATGAATTTTATTGTTGTTTTAATTATTTTGGTGTGCGGTGATTATCATGACATTCACGTAGTATCCTGTTAGGGTTTTGCATCTCATTCATATATTGTTTGCGCATTAGCGGCGTGCTCCATCTTGAGACGTCGAGAGGGTTATGTCGTAGCCGTTTAGGTTTTGGGTCAGCCAACTTAATCGGTTTACGAGTAGTTCGATCCTTTGTAACAGTTCTGGTCCGGGTTGAGAGTAAACCAGATTGGGGTGTTACAAGATTGGTATCAGAGCCAACTCTTGACCGATTAAGATGGAAATTACAGGTCATGTGTGTGCAAAGCTACTCCGAGTCAAGTCGGCAGGTATGTTTTCTTGATTTACTTGTTTCAGTTTACAGATTTCTCACCACGTAGTTGAAGGACAGTGTGCACAGGTTTGATTAGTGAGTGTCAGTCATCATGGTTAGAGCAACTCGCAGGACTCAGACCAAGGATCCATCTCCTTCTCCTCCCAGGCATACTAGTCCTAGTCGTGCGCCCAGCGAGATAGCATCTAGTAGGCCGAGAGATCAACCACCGTCAGGAGAAGCCAACGAGCGTGCCTCGACTAGCCATCGTAGTTCTCGTAGTCGCCAGACTGAGAGAGATGCAATCATTACCTAATTGGTAGAGACACAGAGGCAGATACAAGAGAGCCAGGGAGAGTTCAGGAGAGAGCTCCGTCAAATAGCCCCTCTCCATAGCTCGAGTTGAGAAGAGGCAGTTAGGAGATGACGAAGTACGAGGAGAGGCCGCTTCTCCCATGGGCTACCCGCCGCCTCCTCCTCCATCAGCACAGCAGGGGACTATCCCTACAACTCCCCTGATTGCTCCTCTTCAGATTGGGATGAGTATTCATGATAGTGGATCCCCTAGAGCTAGTAGTGGGCAAACAGCAGGGGGTAGCATACCGGCAGTGGCAGTGTCGCCGTCACCACATTTTGAGATAGGCGAGGACAACAACAGAGAGAAGGTTAGATCTCCTATTAGAATGTAGTGAGACAGTTGGACAGGGAGTTCACAGAGATTTGGTCGAAGATACAGATGGACTGGTCAAATTGAGAGGACGTCTTTTGTTCCGGACATCATTGAGTATCCCGGACTTCGTAGGACTATTCTTCGTGATGCCCACACCTCGAGGTGCACAGTGCATCCAAGCGAAGTGAAGATGTATCGCAATGTTCGACGATCCTATTGGTGGCCAGGATTGAAGAAAGAGGTTTTTGACACTGTAGCCAGGTGTTTAGTCTGTCAACAGGTGAAGGCTGAACACATGCGCCCCGGTGGGACCTTACAGCCACTGAAGACCCAGAGTGGAGGTGGGAAAGTATAGCTTATGATTTCGTAGTCGGCCTGCCTAAGAATCACCAGGAGAGAGATGCAGTATGGGAATAGTGGATTGACTAACGAAGTCTGTGCATTTTATCCCTATTAGAATGGATTACCCATTATCCACTTGGGCGACCTTGTATCGGGATGAGATAGTACGACTACATGGAGTTCCGTTGGAGATCATCTCAGACAGAGACCCACGGTTTACGTCCCGTTTCTGGAGAGCTTTTCAGGCAGCCATGGGTACAGAGTCGAAGTTCAGCACCGCTTTCCACCCTCAGACAGATGGGCAACCCGAAAGAACTATTCAGATTCTTGAGGATTTGCTTAGGGCCTGTACGCTAGATTTTGGAGGTGATTTGACAGAGCATTTGCCTTTGGTGGAATTCGCTTACAACAGCAGTTACCAGGCGAGTATTGGGATGGCACCATTTGAAGCGCTTTATGGTAGGCCGTGCAGATCCCCAGTGTGTTGGGTACAGGGCAGTGAGCCAATGATAGTGGGACCAGAGATGGTTCAGCAGACACAGGATGTGGTTATGCAGATTAAAAGAGGATGAGGTCAGCTCAGGACCGACAGAGAAGCTACGCTGACCAACGCCGACGTGAGGTTCACTTCATGGTCGGAGAACATGTTCTTCTGAAGGTGTCACCAACCAAGGGAAACATGAGGTTTGGTATGCGTGGGAAGCTTAGCCCGCAGTACATAGGACCATGTCGACGTTCTAGAACGTGTAGGTCAGGTGGCCTATCGCTTGGAATTGTTGCCTCACCTATCAGCCGTACATCCAGTGTTTCACGTATCCTAATTGAAGAAGTACCACCCAGATAACTCCCACGTTATCAGTTTCCAAGGGATAGAACTCCGTCCTGACTTGACGTATCCTGAGGATGCAACGAGGATAGTTGATCGTCAAGTGAAGACCCTCAGACGTAAGCAGGTTCCCTTAGTACGAGTGCAGTGGAATCGACGCGGAGTTGAAGAATCTACATGGGAGCGTGAGGACGAGATTAGGAGGAGGTATCCCGAGTTGTTCGAGCAGCCAGCTTCTGGACCAGGTACTCCAGTTTCCAACCTCGATTACAGTTTACAGCATTATGTTTGACACCTCCTTGATTTAAAATTTCGAGGACGAAATTTTTATAAGGAGGGAAGGTTGTAAAACCCGCGACTCGAGTCAGGGTTTTATAGTCGTTAGCCGGTCGGTTTGACCGTAGTTTGAGTCGGTTCAGCTTTCAGAACACGTGTGCGGGGCCGAGGCTGACCGTGCGCACGTGCTATGAGGGTTTATGTATACCCAAGTATCGATGATAGCGTCAGATACGCATCAGCAGACTGAGTTATCAGTAGATATGAGAGTATACAGTTGATGATTTTATTTTATTTTATGTTGTGACCGTAGAATTAGTTTAGGCCGAATAACGCATTAGGACGCGTTAGATGGTATTCGGGTGGGTTATTAGTTATACGAAATGTCATTTAGATGTTGTGATATTTTGTTCGATTTTATGGGATTTTCCCCATTTTTTCTAGATTTTTCTAGAATTTATTCCAAGTCCGTTATCATTCTTGACTCGAGCCGGTGTCGAGTCAAGTTTTATTTACAACCTTGCCATCGCCCTATACACCCCATCTTCCTCCCCAAACCCCATCCCGTGTCTTCACCGCCGCCGCCCTTGAGGTTTTGCCACCGCCGTCGACGTCGGACTCGCCGCCGATCGACGCCGCCCAGCCCGGCCGTGCCGTCGCCTTGCCGCCTCGACCACGCCCGGCCACCGTCCAGCCGTCGTGAGCGCCGGAAATCGCCCTCGATGTTCCTGCCATTCCCGACGCGATTCTCGCCGCCGTCTGCGCCGGACCACCGCCGCCGTGAAGTCGGAGCTCCTCCCCTCGACCTCCCCTACCTTTCCCCTCTGCTTAGCGCCGCCGTCGAGGCTCGGCCGTGGGTCTGATCGGACCAGCCGTGTAACGACCCGCCATTTTTCACGATATTGTGGGCCTTGCTGGCTAGGTGTTACTCAAAATTTAACAAAAACCAACCCTATAACAACCAGTCCTAACCGGACCGGTTGTTACTTAAAAGGTTACATGTATAATATGAAGGCAAATAAGTCTAGCATTTCTCACTCAAAAGAACATATTTTTCAAATGACAATGTATGAAGTAAATTATCCCACAGTCTTGGATCGTTTCCCATAGCCACATTTATAACACAAGAAAAGTAAGAAGAGAAGTCCATTTATTAACCGTTCACCACCTGTGTTGGTAGAAGAACCACCCTGTCGTCTCTTAATCTTTAGGTCCAGCTACTAACCTGCAGAGGCAATGCCGCGTTATTGATTAACAACTAAGCCGTATAATTAAATAAAAACAAGTCCATAAACTCCCTATCATTATCTATAATATTCGCACTTGTGACCATTCCAAACATGACCATTTATTAGCTTATGGTTCAGTCCACCATGTCCATTAGTTGGCTGATGGGTCAGTCCTCCATGTCCACCTATTGGGTGATGGGTCAGTGCATCATGGACATTACCGGCTGGCGAGTCCAATCCGCCATGTCCGTTATCGGCTGGTGAGTCTAATCCACCATGTCCATTAGTTGGCTGATGGGTCAGTCCACCATGTCCATCTATTGGCTGATGGGTTAGACCACCATGTTCGTAATTAGCTGGCGAGTCCAATCCGCCATGTCCAATTTATTGGCTGATTGGTCAGTCTGTCATGTCCATTACCAGCTGGCGAGTCCAATCCGTCACGTCCGTTATCGGCTGGTGGGTCCAATCCACCATGTCTGTAATTGGCTGGCGAGTCCAATCCGCCATGTCCAATTTATTAGCTGATGGGTCAGTCCATCATGTCCATTACCGGCTGGTGAGTCCAATCCGCCATGTCCAATTTATTGGCTGATGGGTCAGTCCATCATGTCCATTATTTGATTATGAAGGGCATAGCCCGTGTGAGACTGAGTCAATTCTTTGACCCCGGTTGCACTCAGTGCATGGTGGTCAAATCTGGGCTTAGGCTGACCAGGTTATCTACAAAGGAAAATACAACATTTTAAATAATTATACGGACTTGGATATTTCAAACTTGTAGCTGTGACCAATGATCCTAATCTGAACGAGGACATAAAATTATACATAAGTATAATTTTATTCGAGTAGAAATGCATGCAACTAAATGACTAATATATATATTACTATTAAATTTCAACAATATTAAATATTAAACTATTCCTTGACATAATCATTTAAATCCTACTTTACATTAATAATCTAGATAATAATTAACACCTAACAAATAATAAAATAATTATCAACCCAAATATTTAATTACTATTATTAATATATTTTTCTTTGGTTATAATGTTTTAATCGCTAATATTACTTAGAACAATTTAATTAATTAAGTTGTTCAATTAAATTATTTAAAATATTTTGAATTATTTTAATTAGTAAATATTATTAATATAATTATTTTAAATTATTTGACTCTATAAAGTTTCGAACTTTCTTTATTTCCATTATGCTATTTAGGTTCGACGCGAGTGATTTCTACCCCACTATAGTTTAATAACCCATTTTCTATATTACTGACTCGTTATTAAAATAATCACTTTATTTACCTAATATTAAATTTAATATGGTAAAGGTAACATTTTTATTTATTAATTACATATACCCGTCCGATTTAAGTTGGTCGCTTTTATTATGCCGATTAATTATCGACACTTTATCGTTACCGTATTTTTATTACTTATGTCCATGTCGACTTTGTCCAATAATTAATTAGTTTAGTAACTATAACCTATAACCCAATAAAATAATTATTTTAAAAGATTTATTACGAGTTTGTACTATTTTTAACTCGAGTCGGTATCGAGTCAACCAATATTTACAGAATTGCCCATTTACCCGGCAACGAAGTGTGTTTTCATAAACCCTAGGCCTTCTTTCATTTTATAAGGAGAAGGAGGGGGGGCGTCATGCACATAAGCTCCTTGGACAAACGCCGGCTTCCCCATTGTTTTGGTAAGTTTCTTCCTCTCTTCTTCTTAGTTTGCATGCATACATATGATCAAAGATTATAATACAAGATAATCATGGAAACTAAGACCTGAAATCAACAAGAAAAAGGGAGGATGTAACTGGATTAGAACCAGGAATTCACCCACGAACATAAGTTGCTGCCGTGCAGCAATTCTTGTGTGTTTGTGATTAATTACAGCAACAAGTCATAATCTTTTGCTAATCAGTTGCTGCATCAACGTCCTTACTCATGTTGTAGTAATTAAAGGTGAGATTTCATAGAATTTACAGCCAAGAATGGTAGCACGTCCTGCTGAAATTGCCAAGGATGGTAGCACGTCCTGCTGAATTGCAGCAACAGCACCATGGCGTTTGTGTCACGACCAGTTGCATATACCACGCTGTAGGGTAGTGTTTCTCTTCTTCTGGGCGTTGGGTTGTTGTGCGGGAAGAAGGGGACGCGTGGGGCGGTGCTGCTGGCCACGTCTGAGTCGCCATAGCAGCAGGTCGAGGTCGCCATGGCTGCTGGTTCGTCGCTGTGGTGGTGCAGTCGCCCTTTGATTGTTGCTGCTAATTTGGTTGCTAGGAAAGGGAGACAATGGGTGAAGGATAGGATCTAGATTTTGGTCGAAAGAGAAGAGCTTGGTGCTGGTTTTGGGTGAAGAGAAGAATGGTGACGGAAGAAGAAGAAGAAGAATGGCAGTTTTGTAATTTCGGGTTGACTCGATATGGGTTGAGTTGAAAATCATAATAATAATACCAACTCGTGTTAAAATCATTGAAATAATTAATTTAAAGGAATATGAGTTAAGTGGTCAAAATAATAAATTTATAAATTATTACATGAAATTAATAAATTTCGATCACGATAAACGGTAATTAATTAATCGGCTGATTAAAAGCAATTAACTTAAATTGAAGGGTTATGAGGAATATTTAATAGAGACTTCACCTTTATCATATAAAAGTTATATTTGATAAATAAAACGATTATTCTTATAATAAATTCGTAAAGTAAAATAATGGATCAATAAAAGATAATCGCGTAGAAATTACGCGATAGCATAATTAATTAAATAAAGAAGTGTTGAACCTTATCGAATTAAATAAATTAATTAATGTGGCATATATTAAATATTTAGTTGCATGCATTTTCGACGCGAGTAAAATTATACTAATGTATAATTTTATGCCCCGTTCATATTAGGGTTAGCGGATTACAGTCGGACGAACCCGCAAGTCAGGTACGTATAATAGGTAGAACATCGTATTTTCCTTGTTGGTAGCCTAGGTCGGCCTGAGCCCAGATTCGACCACCATGCACGAAGTGCAACCGGGGTTAAAGAATTGACTCAGTCCGACACTGGGTCGTGTTATGTGTGTGAATCTTGTGATGCATCGATATTGTTTTGGAGTAGTGATAGCCGCCCCATAAAAAGGCTACGGCCGGGGTGAGTGAGGCACAGCGATTCCTCCATCGCACTAGAGTGCAGTGATTGCCGCCCCATAAAAAGGCTACGGCCGGGGTGTGTGAGGCACTGGCACTGAGTGCAGTGATAGCCGCCCCATAAAAAGGCTACGGCCGGGGTGTGTGAGGCACTGGCACTAGAGTTGGCAGTGAGAGCTTCCCCACAAACGGGGCATAGCGATCACCTGAGTGCAGTGATAGCCGCCCCATAAAATGGCTACGGTCGGGGTGTGCGAGGCACTGGCACTGAGTGCAGTGATAGCCACCCCATAAAAAGGCTACGGCCGGGGTGTGTGAGGCACTGGCACTAGAGTTGGCAGTGAGAGCTTCCCCACAAACGGGGCATAGCGATCACCTGAGTGCAGTGATAGCCGCCCCACAAAAAGGCTACGGCCTGGGTGTGCAAGGCATTGGCACTGGAGTGCAGTGATAGCCTCCCCATAAAAAGGCTACGGCCGGGGTGTGCGAGGCACTGGCACTAGAATGTGGTAGTGAGAGCTTCCCCACAAACGGGGCATAGCAATCACCCGAGTGCAGTGATAGCTACCCCACAAAAAGGCTACGGCCCGGGTGTGCGAGGCACTGGCACTGGAGACGGTAGTGGTAGCCTCCCCATAAAAAGGCTACGGCCGGGGTGTGCGGATCACAGCGGACACCTCCTCCGCATTGTTTTGGAGTATAGCGGAATCGCTCCACCGCATATTAAAATAAATATATGAAAATGGTGGAATGTACTTGTTTGTTTTATCTATTATACTACTTAGTGTTGTAATCACTAACGCGGAATTGCCTCCGCAGGTGTGCAGATCCGAGATTAGATGATTGACAACTAGAGCATGGAGCAAAGTAATATGAGGACTCCTTTTTGTTATTTAATTGAGGAATAAGTGTGGCTGCTGGGAAACGGTCCAAGACTGTGGGATTTTATTATAAGTTATGATTTCTAATAATGTTTGACATAATTGCTTTAATTTTGAGTAACACCTAGCCAGTTAGGCCCACAATATTATCTTGAAAAATGGCGGGTCGTTACAGAATTTAAGTTTAATTTTTGTTTAGTTTCTTTTTGTTGTTGATTTTAAACTTTAGTCCTCACGATTATAAAGTTTATTATTAAAATATGCATGCAAGATAATTAAGAAGAGGGATATAGGAAGAATATCTAAGCAAGGAAGGAGACATGCCGTCGAGGAAGAGGAGAAGAAAATCCTAATTAAGGCTAGGGTGGAGGAAGTCCTTTATAAAATGAAATGACGGCTAGGGTTTGTGGAAACACACCAATACCCGTATTTTATTCCTTTAACCAGGTAACCGGGTAAATAATAAAATATTTAACTTGGTAGACTTAACCGGGTAGAGAATATAATATAATTAATATTAATTCTCTAACGTTTGATCCTTCCCTGCCCGAGTCGAATATATTAGAAAAAAAAATTTTTACAGTCTTTACAGGCGGACCGCCCGGGCCGCACTCGACGCCGCTGTCGGTGGCCATCGCTGCTGCGGCTGCCCTCATCGTCACCACCATTGGGTTCAGCTCACCGAGACGGTGCTAACCCCTACCTCCGATTGCCTCGCCGGAGCAGTCGCCGGAAAACTACGGCACATTCGCCGGAAAACCACCGACTCGCCTTCACCGCCTTCGTCTGTCGGCACTGATTTTAGTGCCGATCGCGAGGTGGTTCTTCCTTCTTTTTTTAGAATTATTACATACATGTTGTGGTCATGGAAGCATATTAGAATTAATTGTAATAACTTCACAATTTTAGTTTAATTAATCGTGATTATGATAAACATGTGATGATTAGCATAAATTGTGTTGTATGATGTAAATGCTTACTAATGAAATTGTTAGTAAACCATTGAATAGTTAATTAAATGCTTGTTAACTAATTAATTTATGAATTATATGAATTAGGTTTTGCATGCTAGCATTTAGTTAAACAGATTAAATTGATTAAACCATTGTCACCTAATTAGAATAGGTATGCTTTGAAATTGGAATTAAAAGTGCTAGGTAATAAGTAACATATGAAATGATAAAATTATTAACTTGCTTGACAATTAGAGATGTAGGGTAATTGTCGAGATGATTGTCATGTTTGATTAGATGATTCTATACATGTGGATATATTAGTTATATAGGCGTGCATCATATATGTATGGGCGTTAGTAAATAGTTATGTTCATGTAGGTTCGTTGCAGGAGCTCGCCGTCTAGGCACGAGACTGTGCTTCGAGCTTCTGACAGGTCCGTTAGACACGCTTCTCAGGTTTTATCGCTCTATTCTATCGGTGATTTGATTTATTGATCGTAGGACGTGTCAGGTGGATGATTTATTGGACCCCACCTAACACGGGTCACCTGGTCGATGGTTTTCGGAATTAATAACCCTTGAGGATGAGATCCCTCGAGTTTGTTTTCGAAAATAAGATCCACCTCAAGTTGCCTTTGGGCCTATTATAATAAATCCCAACACAGCCTTATAAATAGTTTTATCGAGTTTTCAGTGAGACAGGAGAAGATGAGTCGACTGCACGTACCATGAGCGGATGTCGTGCCAGTCAAAGCGGGCTCTGGTTTAGTGCCAGTGGACTGTTTCATTCTCCAGGGATCCTGACAACTCCGTGTTTGAGTTCCTCACACCCGGAGGACGTGGAGGTTTACGGGTACTGTTTAGTACAGCGCATGTCCGGACTTGTGGTTCAAAGGGTACTAAAGGCGACTGCCTGAGAGTGCTAAAGGGTACTAAAGGGTACTAAAGGTCTACGTGCTCAAGGCTAGAACTAATATGGAGGTTCGAAGAGGGCTTAGGATAATAGTTTTACGTGAAGTACTGAAAAAGAAGCATCGTGAGCAGCATAGTACCAAATAGATCAGGATGCTGTTGAGTCAGCTACTCGACGGCTCCTCTGTAGTTGCCCTTATGAGAGTTCTTGAGGAAGATATATATGATGGTTTGCTTTCCATGAGAGTTTGCTCTCATGTTCCAGTTTGATATTAGTTATTTCCGAAACAGTGACACCCGTTGCTGACGTTTTTCTACTATATGTAGGTGAGAATGATGAATGGCGTATGCCGGCCTTGACGAAGGAGTAGCGCTTGCATTGCACACACATACCTGGTGCCGCGCCGACTTTTACGTAAGATGTGATGTGATTGGCTTTTGTAGTAGATTTACATATTAGTATTTATGCATGTGTTTGTGAGGCTTGTATGCCATGCTTTAGAAATGTGTGGAAATGTTTGAGAAAAGCTCTAATGATGTGCTATGCTGAAATGAAAAGGAACCAAATGAGCTGAGTATGAGATTGCAGGTGGGCTAGACCCAATTACAGTATGTGTGGATGATTTGAAGTCTATTGCGATATAAATTATTGTTTTATATATATACTATATTGTGTCGTATTTTAACAGGTCACCCCTTATTGCACTTTTAGGGGAGGTTCTGTCCGTTTTATTTCAGGTTTTATGAAGTTTGTTGCTATTTTAATTATTTTGGTGTGTGGTTTTTATCATGACATTCACGTAGTATCCTGTTAGGGTTTGCATCTCATTCATATATTGTTTGCGCATTAGCGGCGTGCTCCATCATGAGAAGTCGAGAGGGTTATGTAAGAACCGTGAAAATATGTGAAAATTTTTATTTCAAGACTTGAACCTAAGTATTATGAAATATTATTTTTGATGAATGGATATGGTTGGTTATCAAGTAGACCGGTCACTGTTCAACGTAAAGTCAAACCCTAACCTTAGAGAAGACGTAAGGCCAAACTCTGGCATTAGGGAAGACGAACCCAACCTAGAGAATACTGATTCATGAATGGATGATGGGGTAAGAGAATTTAATAAAGGGACTCGTTAAACCTAGGGAATACCTATACACGAATAGATGTGAGAATTTAATTGAGGAACTCGTTGAAGCATATATATATATAGGAGGAGGGGGTTAGGGAGGAAAGGCAGTCCACTCCTTCTTGCCTCCTCTCCAGTGCCTTTCCATTGTGGTGTAAGTATTTCATACTTCTTCTTAGTTTCTTTTCCATTAGAACTCTTACATGCATGGTTGCAACGCATAAATTCATTAGAAATACCTTGCTAAGTTGCTGGAACTTTTTAGTATAAATTGCAATAGGTCTTTGGGTGTTGAGATATTGTATGGTTGCAAATTAGATGGCAGATATGAAATTCACGTTTGACTAGTTTCAAGAAACCCTATTTTTTTTAGCCGCACTGTTCAAAATCTAATAATGGACATGTCAGAATGGAACGGACAGTCATAATAAATATCAGCCAATAGGGGGTACGATGGAATGGACCCATCGGCTGAACCTAATAAGTGGTACGGTGGAATGGTCCCATCGGCCAATAGGGGGTACGGTGGAATGGACCCATCGGCTCAACATAATAAGGGTACGGTGGAATGGACCCATTGGCCCATAGGGGGTACGATGGAATGGATCCATTGGCCAATAGGGGTACGATGGAATGGACCCATCGGCCCAACATAATAGGGAGTACAATGGATTGACCCATCGGCCCAATATTTTATAGTGGCATGGTGGACTAACCCTTCAGCCAATAGAACTACAACATGATAGGGGGTACGAAGGAATGAACCCATCGGCCAATAGGGGGCACGATGGACTGACCCATCGGCCCAATATTTTATAGTGGCACGGTGGACTAACCCATCAGCCAATAGAATTACATCGAGCTTGATCCCGACATGGGTATGTAGGCCAATCAAGATTGTTTGATTTCAGCTCAAATAAGGTAGAATAAAAGTATGATAGGATAGTCAGGTTAGGAGAATGGGTAATAAATGTGACTTCTTTTTATTTTGTTTTGAATTATAATTGTGGCTATGGGAAATGGTCCAAGACTGTGGGAACCATTATTTTATAACTTATTACTCGGCATTTAGTAGTTTTATTTTGGAAACACCTAGACAACAAGGCCCACAATATTGTTAAAAATGGCTGGGTCTGTAACGACCCAGCCCAAAGTGCAACGTAATGGGCTAAGTCATTTCTTTAAAATGGGTATCCCAGAACATAAAGATCTATAGTCCATTCCCACTTATAAACAAGATCTTCTCCCAGTAGGTATTAGACGTGGGACTAAGTTGAGGGATCTCACAATCCACCCACCTTAGGAAATTTCGTCTCCGAAATGCCTATTCTTGGCCCGTTGCTAGCCCAAGCCCACGACCTTTCTGGCCCGTGACCGGCAGCCTAGCCAACGTCCCTAATCCAACCCACCATCTAACACGGAACCAGGTCAGCTCTGATACCATTTGTAACGATCCCGTGTAAAGTGCAACGTAATGGGCTAAGTGATTTCTTTAAAATGGGTACCCCGGAAGTTAAAGATCTATAGTCCATTCCCACTTATAAACAGGATCTTCTCCCAGTAGGTATTAGATGTGGGACTAAGTTGACGGATCTTACAATCCACCCACTTTAGGGAATTTCGTCCCCGAAATGCCTATTCTTGGCCCGTTGCTAGCCCCAGCCCACGACCTTTTTGGCCCATGACCGGCAGCCTAGCCAACGTTTCTAATCCAGCCCACCATCTAACACGGAACTAGGTTGGCTCTTATACCATTTGTAACGACCCAGCCCAAAGTGCAACGTAATGGGCTAAGTCATTTCTTTAAAATGGTTACCCCGGAAGTTAAAGATCTATAGTCCATTCCCACTTATAAACAAGATCTTCTCCCAGTAGGTATTAGATGTGGGACTAAGTTGAGGGATCTCACAGGGTCGTTACAAGTGCTATCAAAGCAAGGTTTCCCAAAAGCTCACATCTTATGACTCAAGTACCTTGTTGAAGAGTCAAATATTTATCTTTCTCCAATGGGGTATGTCATTAGTGAATTATTCGACTCACTAACAAACCTAAGTAATCATTGGAAAAAAAATTTTTTTAGAACATAACAGAATGTCGATGGGAACCGCAAAATGAAGTTTCAAGAGATTTCGTGTCGACTATGTAAAAATTACAACAATATGCATTCAGGGTTATGCAGTGAGCCCCGTCGGTGCTACAATTGTGGAAGGATGGGACACATACATAGGGACTGTCGTCAGCCTCCAAAGCAACAACAAGAGCAACCAGAGGTTCCAAAGATATAGTTAATCATTATCGTCCTGAAATGACTTAGCCCATTACGTTGCACTTTGGGCCGGGTCGTTACAAATGGTATCAGAGCCGACCTGGTTCCGTGTTAGATGGTGGGCTGGGTTAGAAACGTTGGCTAGGCTGTCGGTCACGGGCTAGAAAGGTCGTGGGCTTGGGCTACCAACGGGCCAAGAATAGGCATTTCGGGGATGAAATTTACTAAGGTGGGTGGATTGTGAGATCCCTCAACTTAGTCCCACATCTAATAGCTACTGGGAGAAGATCCTGTTTATAAGTGGGAATGGAATATAGATCTTTAACTTTCGGGGTACCCATTTTAAAGAAATGACTTAGCCCATTACGTTGCACTTTGGGCTGGGTCGTTACAGGTTATGTCGTAGCCGTTTAGGTTTTGAGTCAGCCAACTTAATCGGTTTACGACTAGTTCGATCGTTTGTAACAGTTCTGGTCCAGGTTGAGAGTAAACTGGATTGGGGTGTTACACCCGATGTATTACCCAGACGAACTTCCAGGATTACCTCCTAAGTGGGTAGTGGAATTTGCCATTGATCTAGCACCTGGAACAACACCAATTTCTAAAGCACCATACTGCATGCCTGCAGCAGAACTCAAGGAGTTAAAGAGTCAACTAGAAGAGTTGTTGCAGGTAGGTTTCATCCTACCAAGTACTTCACCTTGGAGAGCCCTTGTTCTCTTTGTAAAGAAGAAGGATGAATCACTTCAGCTGTGTATTGACTATCGACAAGTCAATCAAGTGATAGTCAAGAATCGGTATCCCCTATCGAGGATTGATGACTAGTTTGACCAGCTAAAAATATCCAGAGTATTTTCTAAGATAGACTTGCGGTCTGGTTATCACCAGTTGGGAGTAAAGGAGTCAGACATACAAAAGATGGCTTTCCGAATGCAGCATGGACATTATGAAATTCTTATAATGCCTTTTGGTCTGACAAATGCACCAGTGGCCTTTATGTCACTCATGAACGCAGTATTTTATGCAAACTTGCATAAGTTTATTATCGTGTTTGTGGACGACATTTTGGTCTATTCAAATAATGAAGAAGAGCATGTGAAGCACCTATCCAAAGCTCTCAAAGTGTGACTTCTAGTTGAGAGCGGTAAACTTCCTTGGTCATATTATCTCAAAGGCCAGAGTTACAGTGGGTCCATCAAAAGTAAAAGCAGTCACTGATTGGCCACAACCCAAGTCAGTCACTGATATTAGAAGCTTCCTTTGTTTGGCAGGTTACTATAGGAAATTCAATAAAGACTTCTTCTTAGTAGCACCGCCAATGACAAAACTCACAAGGAAGGGAATTAAGTTCGAATGAAGTAGTAAGTGTGAGGTGAGCTTCCAGTCTCGAAAGAAAAGTCTAAGAACTATACCAGCCTTGACCCTACCAAATGATAATGAAGAATTTGTAGTCTTCAATGATGCATCCCTGTTCGGTTTAATATGTGTCCTTATGTAGGGAGGTAAAGCGGTGACCTATGCCTCTCGTCAATTGAACAATCATGAGCAAAATTTTGCAACCCATGACTTGCAACTGGCAACAGTAGTTTTTTCCCTGAAGATTTGGAGACACTACTTGTATCTAGTATGATGTCCTCACTGACCACCAGAGTTTGAAGTATATCTTCACCCAAACTGACCTTAACTGTAACGACCCGCCATTTGTCAGTACATTGTAGGCCTAGCTGGCCAAGTGTTACTCACAATTGACCAAATATGTTTAACAATTTTTTTAACAAAAACATATATAAAGATCCCACAATCTTAGACTGTTTCCCAGTAACCACACTTATTTCTCAAATAAAAAAAAAAGAGAGTCCTCATATTAATTTTGCTCAATGCCCTGGTTGTCAATCACCTAATTTCGTATCTGCACACTTGTGGAGGCAATTCTGCGTTAGTGATTACAACTCTAAGTAGTATAATAGATAAAACAAATCAAGTACATTCAACTATTTCTTAATGTTTATTTTAATATGCAGTGGAGCGATTCCGCTATACTCCAAAACAATGAGGAGGAGGTATCCGCTGTGATCTGCACACCCCAGCCGTAGCCCTTTTGTGTGGAGGCTACCACTACCGACTCCAGTGCCAAATGCCTCGCACACCCCGGCCATAGCCTTTTTGTGGGGAAGCTAGCACTACACTCAAGTGATTGCTACGCCCCGTTTGTGGGGAAGCTCTCACTACCAATTCCACTGCATGTGCCTTGCACACCCCAACTGTAGCCTTTTAATGGGGCGGCTATCACTGCACTCCAGTGCCAGTGCCTTGCATAGCCCGACCGTAGCATTTTTACGGGGTGGCTATCACTGCACTCAGGTCATTGCTATGCCCCGTTTGTGGGGAAGCTCTCAGTACGAATTCAAGTGCCAGTGCCTCGCACACCCCGGCCGTAGCCTTTTTATGAGGAGGCTATCACTGCACTCAAGTGATTGCTATGCCCCATTTGTGGGGAAGCTCTCACTGCCAACTCTAGTGTCAGTGCCTCACACACCCCGGCCATAGCCTTTTTATGGGGAGGCTATCACTGCACTCCAGTGCGATGGAGGAATCGCTGTGCCTTGCTCACCCCGGCCATAGCCTTTTTATGGGGTGGCTATCACTACTCCAAAACAATGTTAATGCATTACAAACTTTACGCACATAATACGACCCAGTGTCGGACTGAGTCAATTCTTTGACCCCGGTTGCACTCGGTGCATGGTGGTCGAATCTGGGCTCAGGCCGACCTAGGCTACCAACAAGGAAAATACGATGTTCTACCTATTATACGTACCTGACTTGTGATTTCATCTGACTGTGACCCGTGAACCCTAATCTGAATGAGGGCATAAAATTATACATTAGTATAATTTTATTTTGCATGAACCTACATGCAACGTACATGACTAATATACTATCAATTTTAAATGATGTAATTAGTTCATGTTAGTCTTCATTTCTTATTAAATTTTCAGCAATTCTAATGATAATTAGTTATTAATTATCCCCATCAAAATCCCCATTATCTAATTGATAATTTAATTATTAACATGTCCCATACTTAATTCTTTTGTATTTACCTTATATTCTAACTCAACCGCATCGAGTTCACCCATATTTACCTGGTTGCCATTCTACTTTAACAATTAATTTAACAACCCCAAATCTCCCAGCTTAATTGTAGTCAACCCGTGAAAGCCGGTATTGTCACCATGCATGGCGACCAACCAGTAACGTGGCGGCGTCCATTTGCTGCCATGGCGTCTCCAACTTGGCCACCACATAGCAACCCTCAACCAGTCCTTGCGACCCGATTCCGGCCACCCAATCAGCAACCCTGACCTGACAATGGTGACTCCATGTCGGTCACATAATCAGCCCATGACCCATGGCGTCTACCCTAGTCGACCACATAAACAGCCCCCGACCAGACCCATGATGACTACTCTAGTCGGCCACGTAAACAGCACCCGACCAGCATGTCTTCTTTTCCTTCCACCCAATTTCAGACCCCATCTTCTATCTACCCTACTGATCCGATTGGAAAACCCCTAAAGAGCAAATCTTTATCCGCAGGTATCTTATGAAACTCGGACTACACCCTACATGGGGACCTTAATTTCACCATTAATGGTGGCCGACCAGCAGCCATGGTGACCATTTCCTGCCCCATCAAGTTGACGACCAGCACCACCCCAGGTGACGACCAGCTGCACTTTCCATGGCGGACCCACGTCTCGACAGTAACACCACCCATGGCAACACCGACCTGTTCTCCCCTCGGATTTCAGACCTGCGTGCCTCCTAGACGGTCTGTTTTGGCACTCCAAGGTGACTCCATCCGGCCAGCATCACCGTCGGGAGCAATTTCCACCTCCAACATGTCAACCCCGCCCCATGGAAGGAAACATGGCATGGATGCTGCTGTAAAACAGCAGGACGTCCTCCTGGTTTTCCTCTTCCCTTGTTGATTTCTCATTTAATTCTTATGTTTATCATGATTATGATTTATGCAACATGTATATGCATGGTACAAAAGAAAAATAAAGGAAAGAAAACTACCCGAGCGATGGAGGAAATCCGGTGTCTGTCTAAGGAGGAAAAATGTAGATGACGCCCTCCCCTTTTCCTTTTATAATAAATAAAATGACGGCTAGGGTACGTGGAAGCACCCTTTCACCGTAATTCCTTTAACCGGATAATTAGGTAATCAACATGGTCCACTTAACCATTTCACTTAACCTATTAAATGGGTACAAGGTATGGTTCACTTAAATGGTTAATTGGATAAATAATGTAGTCGACTCGACCGATTCAACTAGAATTATAAATTTAAAAATTACTTTTCAATTAACCGGGTAATTCATACTTATCCAGCTAACGAATTTTTTCCCACGTTCGATCCCACTGCGTCGAACGTCATTATTATAATAATAATAATTAATATTATTATTATTATTTTCCGGGTCTTTAAAATCTCCCCAACTTAGAATTATTTCATCTCCAAAATATCATAGCATAAATATGATATTGATGATTAAGTACATCTCCGGTATAAGTTCATGTTACAACCATTACACGAATTTTATGCTGCAAATAGGCTAGGATATTTTTTTGCCATTTCCTGTTCAGTCTCGCATGTAGCTTCTTCTGATCCCTCATTTCTCCATAATACCTTTACCAAAGGGATCTCCATTTTACGGAGTGTCTTTGTTTTTCTTGCAAGGATGAGAATCGGTTTTTCCTCGTAGGTTAAATCTAATTGTAGCTCTAAATCTACAAAATTTGTGATAATGTGATTCTCATCTCGTACATATTTTTTAGCATTGACACATGAAAGACATTGTGTACACCATCAAGGCTTGGTGGTAATGCTAATCTATATGCACAACTTCTGATTCGATCTAGAATTAGAAATGGTCCTATGAATCTAGGCTTCAACTTCCCTGATGTTCTAAATCTGATCACTGCCTTCTTAGGTGAGGTCTAAAGGTAGACGAACTCCCCAACTTGGTATTCTAAGTCCTTCCTTTGAGTGTCAGCATAACTTTTTTGCCGATCCTAAGTTGCCTTAAGCCTTTGCACTTTTTCAGCTGCTCCGCTCACCATCTTTGGCCCGACTATAACCACCTCTATAGACTCCAACCAACATGATGGAGATCGACAAGGCCTACTGTATAAAGCTTCAAATGGTGCCATTCCTATACTGGCTTGGTAAGAGTTATTATAGGTGAATTCAGCCAAGGCTAAGTGTTTCTCCCAATCTCCTCCCCAGTCGAGGATGCAAGCTCTCACACAAATCCTCCAAGGTTTGATCAGTCCTCTAACTCTGACCATCAGTTTGGGGTTGATATGCTGTACTTAACTCGATTTGGGCCCCCATAGCTTTTTGGTAAACTTCCCAAAAATGTGACGTGAATAGGGGATCTCTGTCAGAGACTATCTCCTTTGGAATTCCATGCAGCCTGACAATGTTATTTATGTACAATTCTGCTAAGTATTCCGCCATCCTTGTTGATTTTGTGGGGATAAAGTGAGCTGCCTTAGTCAAACGGTCCACAACTAGCCATATAGAGTCATGTCTCTTCAAAGTCCTTGGGAGTTTAGTTATAAAATCACATATGACACGCTCCCATTTCTAGGTAGGTATCTCTAAAGGTTGTAATAATCCACTGGGTAGTTGATGTTAGGCTTTGATCAATTGGCACGTCTGACACTTGGAAACAAAATCCACCACATCCCTCTTCATCCCAATCCACCAGTAGGTTCATTTTACGTCCTGGTGCATCTTTTTAACACCAGGGTGTATTCAGAACCTTGAACGATGAGCTTCCTCCAGGATATCTCGCTTTAATTGTAACGACCCGCCATTTGTCACAACATTGTGGGCCTAGCTGGCAAGGTGTTACTCAAAATTTAAGCAAATATGTCTAACATTTTTTTAAACAAAAACATATATAAAGATCCCACAGTCTTGGACCGTTTCCCAGTAGCCACACTTATTTCTCAAATAGTAAAAAAGAAAGGAGTCCTCATATTTATTTTGCTCCATGCTCTGGTTGTCAATCACCTAATCTCGTATCTGCACACCTGCGGAGGCAATTCCGCGTTAGTGATTACAACACTAAGTAGTATAATAGATAAAACAAAACAAGTACATTCCACTATTTCCTTAAGTTTATTTTAATATGCGGTGGAGCGATTCCGCTGTACTCCAAAACAATGCGGAGGAGGTATCCGCTGTGATCCGCACACCCCGGCCGTAGCCCTTTTGTGGGGAGGCTACCACTACCGTCTCCAGTGCCAGTGCCTCACACACCCCGGCCGTAGCCTTTTTGTGGGGTAGCTATCACTGCACTCAGGTGATTGCTGCGCCCCGTTTGTGGGGAAGCTCTCACTACCAATTCTAGTGCCAGTGCCTCGCACACCCCGGCCGTAGCCTTTTTATGGGGAGGCTATCACTGCACTCCAGTGCCAGTGCCTTGCACACCCCGGCCGTAGCCTTTTTATGGGGAGGCTATCACTGCACTCAGGTGATTGCTATGCCCCGTTTGTGGGGAAGCTCTCACTGCCAACTCTAGTGCCAGTGCCTCACACACCCCGGCCGTAGCCTTTTTATGGGGCGGCTATCACTGCACTCCAGTGCCAGTGCCATTGCACACCCCGGCCGTAGCCTTTTTATGGGGAGGCTATCACTGCACTCCAGTGCGATGGAGGAATCGCTGTGCCTCGCTCACCCCGGCCGTAGCCTTTTTATGGGGCGGCTATCACTACTCCAAAACAATGTCGATGCATTACACAATTTACGCACATAATACGACCCAGTGTCGGACTGAGTCAATTCTTTGACCCCGGTTGCACTCGGTGCATGGTGGTCGAATCTGGGCTCAGGCCGACCTAGGCTACCAACAAGGAAAATATGATGTTCTACCTATTATACGTACCTGACTTGTGATTTCGTCTGACTATGAATCCGTTAACCCTAATCTGAATAAGGGCATAAAATTATACATTAGTATAATTTTATTTTGCATGAACCTACATGCAACTACATGACTAATATACTATCAATTTTAAATGATGTAATTAGTTCATGTTAGTCTTTATTTCTTATTAAATTTTCAGCAATTCTAATGATAATTAATTATTAATTATCCCCATCCAAATCCCCATTATCTAATTGATAATTCAATTATTAACATATCCCATACTTTAGTCTTTTGTATTTACCTTATATTCTAACTCAACCGCATCGAGTTCTCCTATATTGACCTGGTTGCCATCCCACTTTAACAATTCATTTAACGACCCCAAAGCTCCCAGCTTTATTGTAATCAACCAGCAAAAGCCGGTATTTTCACCATGCATGGCGACCAACCAGTAATGTGGCGGCCTCCATTTGCTGCTATGGCGTCACCAAATTGGCCACCACATGGCAACCCTCAACCAGTCCTTGGTGACCCCATCCTGGCCACCCAAACAGCAACCCCGACCAGACCCATGGCGACTATTCTAGTCAGCCACATAAACAGCACCCGACCAGCCCGTCTTCTTTTCCTTCCACCCAATCTCAGACCCCATCTTCTATCTACCCCACTAATCTGATTGGAAAAACACCAAAGATCCAACCTTTATCCGCTGCTGTCTCATGGAACTCGGACTACACCCTACATGGGGACCTTAATTTCACCATTCATGGTGGCCGACCAGCAGCCATGGCGACCATGTCCTGCCCCATCAAGGTGACGACCAGCACCACCCCAAGTGACGACCAGTCTGCCCTTTCCATGGCGGATCCACGTCTGGCCAGCAACACCACCCAATCAACACCAACCTGGTCTCCCTACACTTCCTGATTTACATCTCTCCCCGCCGGTCTGACTCGGCCACCCAAGGCGACTCCGTCCGGCCAGCAGCACCGCTGGGAACACTCCCTACTTCCAGCACGTCAACCCTAACTCACAAGGATGGAGGATGGTGTTGTTGCTGCTGCAAAAACAGCAGGACGTCCTCCTGGTTTTCTTCTTCCCTTGTTGATTTCTCATTTGATTCTTATGTTTAACATGTTTATGATTTATGCAACATGTGTATGCATGCAACAAAAGAAAAAGAAAGGAAAAGGAATTACCCGAGCGAAGGAGGAAAGCCAGCATCTGTCCAAGGAGGAGAAAGATGTAGAAGACGCCCTCCCCTTCTCCTTTTATAAAGAATGAAATGACGGCTAGGGTTTGTGGAAACACCCTTTCACCGCAATTCCTTTAATCGGGTAATTGGGTAATCAATACGGTTCACTTAACCATTTCACTTAACCTCTTAAACGGGTACATGGTATGATTCACTTAAAATGGTTAAATGGATAAATAATGTGGTCGACTTGACCGATTCAAGTAGAATCGTCCGGTTAGAAATTACTTCTCAATTAACCGGGTAATTCATACCTAACCAGCTAACGAAATTTTTTCCCCACGTTCGATCCCACCGCGTCGAACGTTATTATTATTATTATTATATATATATATATATATTATTATTATTTTTTCCGGGTCTTCACAATCTCCCCAACTTAGAATTATTTCGTCCCCGAAATATCATAGCATAAATAGGATGTTCATGACTAAGTACATCTCCGGTATAAGTTCATGTTACAACAATTACACGGACTTATGCTACAAACAGGCTAGGATATTTTCTGGCCATTTCCTGTTCAGTCTCCCATGTAGCTTCTTCTGATCCCTGATTTCTCCATAATACCTTTACCAAAGGGATCTCCTTGTTACGGAGTGTCTTTGTTTCCCTTGCCAAGATGCGAATCGGTTTTTCCTCGTAGGTTAAATCCGATTGCAGCTCTAAATCTGCAAAATTTGTGATAATGTGATTCTCATCTCGTACATATTTCTTTAGCATTGACACATGAAACACATTGTGTACACCATCAAGGCTTGGTGGTAATGCTAATCTATATGCACAACTTCCGATTCGATCCAGAATTGGAAATGGTCCTATGAATCTTGGCTTCAACTTCCCTGATGTTCTAAATCTGATCACTCCCTTCTTAGGTGAGGTCTTAAGGTAGACGAACTCCCCAACTTGGAATTCTAAGTCCTTCCTTCGAGTGTCAGCATAACTTTTCTGCCGATCCTGAGCTGCCTTAAGCCTTTGCTGGATGAGTTGCACCTTTTCAGCTGCTTCTCTCACCATCTCTGGCCCGACTATAACCATCTCTGTAGACTCCAACCAGCATGATGGAGATCGACAAGGCCTACCGTATAAAGCTTCAAACGGTGCCATTCCTATACTGGCTTGGTAAGAGTTATTATAGGTGAATTCAGCCAAGGCTAAGTGTTTCTCCCAATCTCCTCCCCAGTCGAGGATGCAAGCTCTCAACAAATCCTCCAAGGTTTGATTGGTCCTCTCACTCTGACCATCAGTTTGGGGGTGATATGCTGTACTTAACTTGATTTGGGTCCCCATAGCTTTTTGGAAAACTTCCCAAAAATGTGACGTGAATAGGGGATCTCTGTCAGAGACTATCTCCTTTGGAATTCCATGCAGCCTGACAATGTTATTTATGTACAGTTCTGCTAAGTATTCCGCTGTCCTAGTTGATTTTGTGGGGATAAAGTGAGCTGCCTTAGTCAAACGGTCCACAACTACCCATATAGAGTCATGTCTCTTCAAAGTCCTTGGGAGTTTAGTAATAAAATCACATGTGACACGCTCCCATTTCCAGGTAGGTATCTCTAAAGGTTGTAATAATCCACCGGGTAGTTGATGTTGGGCTTTGATCAATTGGCACGTCTGACACTTGGAAACAAAATCCACCACATCCCTCTTCATCCCATTCCACCAGTAGGTTCGTTTTAAGTCCTGGTACATCTTTGTAACACCAGGGTGTATTGAGAACCTTGAACGATGAGCTTCCTCCAGGATATCTCGCTTTAATGCATCATTGTTGGGTACACACAACCTCCCTCTAAATCTGATTACACTGTTGGAATCTACTACCATGTTGGGAGTTTTGTCCAACATTTCATTCAGCTTCTCATCTTCCATTTGTGTTAGCTTAACTCGGTCCACCAACTCATTAGAGATAACCAGGTTCGCCAGTAGTCCTGTCATTCGTTCCACCGGGTTAATAGCTACCACCTCAGCTGACATAGCCCAAAGTCTAGCTAGCTGTTGACCCTTGTCCACCTTGCCCTTCCGACTTAACGCGTCGGCTACAACGTTCGCTTTTCCCGGATGGTATAAAATTTGGAAATCATAGTCCTTCAAGTATTCTATCCACCGCCTCTGTCGAAGGTTAAGGTCATTCTGGGTGAAGATATACTTCAAACTTTGGTGGTCGGTGAAAACCTCGAACTGAGCTCCGTACAAATAATGTCTCCAAATTTTTAGAGCAAACACAACTGCTGCCAGTTCCAAGTCATGGGTTGCATAATTTTGCTCGTGAATCTTCAATTGGCGAGAGGCGTAAGCCACCACCTTACCATCTTGCATAAGGACACATCCTAACCCCACTAGAGATGCATCACTGAAGACCACGAATCCTTCATTGCCATTTGGTATAGTCAAAACTGGTGCAGTAGTTAAACTCTTCTTCAAAGATTGGAAACTCTCCTCACACTTGTTACTCCATTCGAACTTGACTCCCTTGCGTGTAAGCTTAGTCATTGGCGATGCCACCAAGGAGAAATCTTTAATGAACTTCCGATAGTAACCTGCTAGTCCAAGGAAACTTCGGATATCTGTGACTGACTTGGGTTGTGGCCAATCAGTAACTGCTCTCACTTTTGATGGATCCACTGCGACTCCCGCCTTTGAGACAACATGTCCTAGGAATTTCACCTCCTCCAACCAGAAGTCACACTTTGATAACTTGGCGAACAATTGATTCTCCCTCAAAACTTGAAGAGCAATGGACAAGTGTTTCCCATGGTCCTCCTCATTATTTGAATAGACCAGAATGTCATCCACAAACACAATAATAAACTTATCCAAGTATTCGTGGAACACCGTGTTCATAAGTGACATAAAGGCCGCTGGTGCATTTGTCAGACCAAAAGGCATAACCAGAAACTCATAATGTCCATATCGAGTTCGGAAAGCCGTTTTCTGTATGTCAGATTCCTTCACCCGCAGTTGATGATATCCGGACCGCAAGTCTATTTTTGAGAATATTCCGGCTGTTTTCAACTGATCAAATAAATCATCAATCCTCGGTAAGGGGTACCGATTCTTGACTGTCACTTGATTGAGCTGGCGATAGTCAATACACAATCGAAGTGAGCCATCCTTCTTCTTTACGAAAAGAACAGGGGCTCCCCAGGGTGAAGTACTTGGTCGGATGAAGCCTGCCTGCAATAGCTCTTCTAATTGACTCTTTAACTCCTTAAGTTCCACTGGAGCCATGCGGTATGGTGCTTTAGAAATTGGTGATACTCCAGGTGCTAGGTCAATGACAAACTCCACTGCCCGCTTAGGAGGTAACCCTGGTAGTTCACTTGGAAATACGTCCGGAAATTCTGCTACCACCGGAATCATGGACAACTCTTTGGGTTTGGACTCAGACTCCTCTAGAGTTGCCGAAAAAACTTTACAACCCTCACCAAACCACTCAGTTGCCTCACTAACCGACACAATACAAGAGGATGGATCATTCCATGACCCTTGGAAAATGACACCCATCTCACAATTACAAGGTTTAGTCAACGCTCTCCTCCCTTTACAGTCGAGAAAAGCCTGGTGTGCAGACAACCAGTCCATTCCCAACAGTACATCAAAGCCTATTATCCCATAGACAATGAAATTCCATACATAGGGTTTCCCTTGTATATCCAAGGATAGGTTAGTCACTCCTAACGTCGTGACCTCCCTTCTCCCGTTGTGGTAGTGACCCTATAAGTCTTAGGTAATGTAGACATTTGGAGTCCTAAACTCTTAACTAATCGGGATGATAGGAACGAATGGGTACACCCTGAGTCAAATAAAACATCCACAATAACACTTTGTAGACCTGTTTTTGCTACTACCCTGATTGGCATTCTTATGTTGCATAGTAGCCTTCCCTGTTTCTGTGCACCGACATAGTCGTACACCAACTCATGAGTAGTGGCTGCCTCAATCACTTCGGTTATAGTGCCTCTTGGTGCCGTAGCAACACTACTCCTCAATTCGGGCTTCAACCCCCAGAAAAATTTGTCTGCTCTGGCCCGGGCAGTTGCCAGACTCCCAGATGCAAATCTCTCCAATTGCAAGAAATTTTTGCATACTCTCAGACTGAATCATCCTTCTGAGTTAGAGTGGCAAATTCCAGTGCTTTCTTCTGGACAACTGACTCAGGAAAATATTGTCCATTGAAAGCTGTTACAAATTCCGCCCAAGGAATGGACGAAATCTCCCGTTGATGGAACGCAGTCTTCTCCATGGACTTCCACCAATAGGATGCTTCCTCCTGAAGCATGCATGTCGCCAACCTCACTTGATGGCGATGAGGCACAGAGAGAGCTCTAAATGCTTTTTCAGTAATGTCCAACCAGCTCTCCGCCTTCATTGGATCAGTCCCTCCAATGAATACCTCAGCTCCGTTCTTCCGGAATTTCTCTACAGTGTATCGATCACTGTCATCCCCATCTGGCAGTACCACTTGTCGGACTACCGGTGGCACCGGGTTTGGAAGTTCTCCTCGCTCGCCCGGGTCAGCTATTCCTACCCGCTCTTGGGCGCTCCCCTGATCCCCATTTGGGACGTTTCTAGGACCCGCAGCCAAATTTGGAGCTCCATTCCCTGTTACCAATCCCGGTAATTGCTGTGCTATGTTCTGCATCACAGAACTTGTATTATCTGAAGCCTGCGCTAGTCCCTGTATGGCCGTCAAAATTTGGCCTAACACACTCTCCACGTTCGTGTCCGACTGCGCAGCTTGGCTCGACTTCCTTCGGGTGCCTGCCATCTAAAATTTTTTCCGTTATGTAAAAAATTTTTTTTTTCCAATGATTACTTAGGTTTGTTAGTGAGTCCACTAATTCCCTAATGACATACCCCATTGGAGAAAGATAAATATTGGACTCTTCAACAAGGTACTTGAGTCATAAGATGTGAGCTTTAGGGAAACCAGGCTCTGATACCACCTGTAACGACCCGCCATTTGTCACAACATTGTGGGCCTAGCTGGCAAGGTGTTACTCAAAATTTAAGCAAATATGTCTAACATTTTTGTAAACAAAAACATATATAAAGATCCCACAGTCTTGGACCGTTTCCCAGTAGCCACACTTATTTCTCAAATAGTAAAAAGAAAGGAGTCCTCATATTTATTTTGCTCCATGCTCTGGTTGTCAATCACCTAATCTCGTATCTGCACACCTGCGGAGGCAATTCCGCGTTAGTGATTACAACACTAAGTAGTATAATAGATAAAACAAAACAAGTACATTCCACTATTTCCTTAAGTTTATTTTAATATGCGGTGGAGCGATTCCGCTGTACTCCAAAACAATGCGGAGGAGGTATCCGCTGTGATCCGCACACCCCGGCCGTAGCCCTTTTGTGGGGAGGCTACCACTACCGTCTCCAGTGCCAGTGCCTCACACACCCCGGCCGTAGCCTTTTTGTGGGGTAGCTATCACTGCACTCAGGTGATTGCTGCGCCCCGTTTGTGGGGAAGCTCTCACTACCAATTCTAGTGCCAGTGCCTCGCACACCCCGGCCGTAGCCTTTTTATGGGGAGGCTATCACTGCACTCCAGTGCCAGTGCCTTGCACACCCCGGCCGTAGCCTTTTTATGGGGAGGCTATCACTGCACTCAGGTGATTGCTATGCCCCGTTTGTGGGGAAGCTCTCACTGCCAACTCTAGTGCCAGTGCCTCACACACCCGGCCGTAGCCTTTATGGGGCGGCTATCACTGCACTCCAGTGCCAGTGCCTTGCACACCCCGGCCGTAGCCTTTTTATGGGGAGGCTATCACTGCACTCCAGTGCGATGGAGGAATCGCTGTGCCTCACTCACCCCGGCCGTAGCCTTTTTATGGGGTGGCTATCACTACTCCAAAACAATGTCGATGCATTACACAATTTACGCACATAATACGACCCAGTGTCGGACTGAGTCAATTCTTTGACCCCAGTTGCACTCGGTGCATGGTGGTCGAATCTGGGCTCAGGCCGACCTAGGCTACCAACAAGGAAAATACGATGTTCTACCTATTATACGTACCTGACTTGTGATTTCGTCTGACTATGATCCGTTAACCCTAATCTGAATAAGGGCATAAAATTATACATTAGTATAATTTTATTTTGCATGAACCTACATGCAACTACATGACTAATATACTATCAATTTTAAATGATGTAATTAGTTCATGTTAGTCTTTATTTCTTATTAAATTTTCAGCAATTCTAATGATAATTAATTATTAATTATCCCCATCCAAATCCCCATTATCTAATTGATAATTCAATTATTAACATATCCCATACTTTAGTCTTTTGTATTTACCTTATATTCTAACTCAACCGCATCGAGTTCTCCTATATTGACCTGGTTGCCATCCCACTTTAACAATTCATTTAACGACCCCAAAGCTCCCAGCTTTATTGTAATCAACCAGCAAAAGCCGGTATTTTCACCATGCATGGCGACCAACCAGTAATGTGGCGGCCTCCATTTGCTGCTATGGCGTCACCAAATTGGCCACCACATGGCAACCCTCAACCAGTCCTTGGTGACCCCATCCTGGCCACCCAAACAGCAACCCCAACCAGACCCATGGCGACTATTCGAGTCAGCCACATAAACAACACCCGACCAGCCCGTCTTCTTTTCCTTCCACCCAATCTCAGACCCCATCTTCTATCTACCCCACTAATCTGATTGGAAAAACACCAAAGATCCAACCTTTATCCGCTGCTGTCTCATGGAACTCGGACTACACCCTACATGGGGACCTTAATTTCACCATTCATGGTGGCCGACCAGCAGCCATGGCGACCATGTCCTGCCCCATCAAGGTGACGACCAGCACCACCCCAAGTGACGACCAGTCTGCCCTTTCCATGGCGGATTCACGTCTGGCCAGCAACACCACCCAATCAACACCAACCTGGTCTCCCTACACTTCCTGATTTACATCTCTCCCCGCCGGTCTGACTCGGCCACCCAAGGCGACTCTGTCCGGCCAGCAGCACCGCTGGGAACACTCCCTACTTCCAGCACGTCAACCCTACTCACAAGGATGGAGGATGGTGTTGTTGCTGCTGCAAAAATAGCAGGACGTCCTCCTGGTTTTCTTCTTCCCTTGTTGATTTCTCATTTGATTCTTATGTTTAACATGTTTATGATTTATGCAACATGTGTATGCATGCAACAAAAGAAAAAGAAAGGAAAAGGAATTACCCGAGCGAAGGAGGAAAGCCAGCATCTGTCCAAGGAGGAGAAAGATGTAGAAGACGCCCTCCCCTTCTCCTTTTATAAAGAATGAATTGACGGCTAGGGTTTGTGGAAACACCCTTTCACCGCAATTCCTTTAATCGGGTAATTGGGTAATCAATACGATTCACTTAACAATTTCACATAACCTCTTAAATAGGTACATGGTATGATTCACTTAAATGGTTAAATGGATAAATAATTCACTTAACCTCTTAAATGGGTACATGGTATGGTTCACTTAAATGGTTAGATGGATAAATAATGTGGTCAACTTGACCGATTCAAGTAGAATCGTTCAGTTAGAAATTACTTCTCAATTAACAGGGTGATTGATACCTAACCAGCTAACGAAATTTTTTCCCCACGTTCGATCCCACCGTGTCGAACGTTATTATTATTATTATTATTATTATATTATATTTTTAGTATTATTATTATTTTTTTCGGGTCTTCACAGATCCGCACACCTCGACCGTCTCCAGTGCCAGTGCCTCGCACACCCCGGCCGTAGCCTTTTTGTGGGGAAGCTTTCACTGCACTTAGGTGATTGCTATGCCCCGTTTGTTAGGAACCTCTCACTGCCAATTCTAGTGCCAGTGCCTCGCACACCCAGGCCGCAGCCTTTTTATGGGGAGGCTATCATTGCACTCCAGTGCCAGTGCCTTGCACACCCCGGCCGTAGCCTTTTTATAGGGAAGCTATCACTACACTCAGGTGATTGCTATGTCCCGTTTGTGGGGAAGCTATCACTACCAGTTCTAGTGCCAGTGCCTCGCACACCCCGGCCGTAGTCTTTTTATGGGGAGGCTATCACTGCACTCAAGTGATTGTTATGCCCTGTTTGTGGGGAAGTCCTTACTGCCAAGTCTAGTGCCAGTGCTTCACACACCCCGGCCATAGCCTTTTTATTGGGAGGCTATGACTGCACTCCAGTGCGATCAAGGAATCGTTGTGCCTTGCTCACCCCGGCCGTAGCCTTTTTATGGGGTGGCTGTCACTAGTTGAAAACAATGTTAATGCATTACAATCTTTGTGCACATAATACGACGAAGTGTCAGACTGAGTCAATTCTTTGACCCCGATTTTACTCGGTGCATGGTGGCTGAATCTGGGATCAGGCCGACCTAGGCTACTAATAAGGAAAATATGATGTTCTACCTAATATACGTACCTGACTTCTGATTTCGTCTAACTGTGACCCATGAACCCTAATCTGAATGAGGGCATAAAATTATACATTAGTATAATTTTATTTTGCATGAACCTACATGGAACGTAAATGACTAATATACTATCAATTTTAAATGATGTAATTAGTTCATGTTAGTCTTCATTTCTTATAAAATTTTCAGCAATTCTAATGATAATTAATTATTAATTATCCCCATCGAAATCCCCATTATCTAATTGATAGTTTAATTATTAACATGTCCCATACTTAATTCTTTTGTATTTACCATTATATTCTAACTCAACCGCATCGAGTTCTCCCATATTTACCTGGTTGCCATTCTACTTTAACAATTCATTTAACGACCCCAAAGCTCCCAGCTTTATTGTAGTCAACCCGTGAAAGCTGGTATTTTCACCATGCATGGCGACCAACTAGTAACGTGGCGGCCTCCATTTGCTGCCATGGCGTCTCCAACTTGGCCACCACATGGCAACCCTCAACCAGTCCTTGGCGACCCCATTCCGGCCACCCAATCAGCAACCCCGACCTGACCATGGTCACTCCATGTCGGTCACATAATCAGGCCATGACCCATGGCGTCTACCCTAGTCGGCCACATAAACAGCACCCGACCAGACCCATGACGACTACTCTAGTCGGCCACATAAACAGCACCAGACCAGCATGCCTTCTTTTCCTTCCACCCAATTTCAGACCCCATCTTCTATCTACCCCACTGATCCGATTGGAAAAACCCCAAAGATCCAATCTTTATCCGCTGCTATCTCATGAAACTCGGACTACACCCTATATGGGGACCTTAATTTCACCATTAATGGTGGCCGACCAGCAGCCATGGCGACCATGTCCTGCCCCATCAAGGTGACGACCAGCACCACCCCAGGTGACGACCAGCTGCACTTTCCATGGCAGATCCACGTCTGGCCAGCAACACCACCCATGGCAACACCGACTTGTTCTCCCCTCGGATTTCAGACCTGTGTGCCTCCTTGACGGTCTGTTTTGGCCCTCCAAGGTGACTCCATCCGGCCAGCATCACCGTCGGGAGCAATTCCCACCTCCAGCACATCAACCCCGCACCATGGAAGGAAACATTGCGTTGTTGCTGCTGGAAAACAGCAGGACGTCCTCCTGGTTTTCTTCTTCCCTTGTTGATTTCTCATTTAATTTTTATGTTTATCATGTTTATGATTTATGCAACATGTGTATGCATGCAACAAAAGAAAAAGAAAGGAAAGAAAATTACCCGAGCGAAGGAGGAAATCAGGCGTCTGTCTAAGGAGGAAAAATGTAGATGACGCCCTCCCCCTTTTCCTTTTATAATGAATAAAATGACGGCTAGGGTACGTGGATGCACCCTTTCATCGTAATTCCTTTAATCGGGTAAATGGGTAATCAACATGGTCCACTTAACCATTTCACTTAACCTGTTAAATGGGTACATGGCATGGTTCAGTTAAATGGTTAATTGGATAAATAATGTAGTCGACTTGACCGATTCAACTAGAATTATCCAATGAAAAATTACTTTTCAATTAACCGCGTAATTCATACTTATCCAGCTAACGAATTTTTTCCCTCGTTCGATCCCACTGCGTCGAACGTCATTATTTTATTATTATTATTATTATTATTATTATTTTTCCGTGTCTTTACATTAACCTTCGACCGAAGCAGTGGATAGAATATTTGAAGGACTATGACTTCCAAATCTTATACCATCTAGGGAATGCGAATGTGGTAGCAAACGCGTTGAGTCAAAAAGGCAAAGTGGACAAAAGTCGGCAACCAACTAGACTTTGGGCCATGTCAGTCGAAGTGGTGGCTATCAACCCTGTGGAGCAACTAACTAGGTTATTGGCAAATTTGGTTATTTCCATTGATTTAGTTGATCATGTTAAGCTAGCACAAATGTGTGTTGAGGAGCTGAGTGAAATGTTGGACAAGATTCCTGACATTGTAGTTGATTCCAATAGTGTGATTAGATTTAGAGGAAGGTTGTATGTACCGAAGGATGATGCACTAAGGCGGAATATCTTGGAGGAGGCTCATCGCTCAAAGTTCTTGATACACCCTTGAGTTACTAAAATGTATCAGGATTTAAAGCGAACCTACTTGTGGATTGGGATGAAGAGGGATGTTGTGAATTTTTTCTCCAAGTGTCAGACTTGCCAACAGATCAAAGCCCAACATCAACTATGTTGAGGACTATTGCAACCTTTAGAAATACCAACCTGGAAATGGGAGTGTGTCACATGAGATTTTATTGCCAAACTCCCAAGGACTTGGAAGAAGCATTACTCCATATGGGTAGTTGTGGACCGACTAACTAAGGTAGCTCACTCCATCCCCACAAAATCAATGAGGACGGTAAAATACCTGGCTGGATTGTATGTCGGCAATATTGTCAAGTTGCATGGGATTCCAAAGGAGATAGTCATCGACCGAGATCCCCTATTCACCTCACATTTCTGGGAAGTTTTCCAAAAAGCCATGGGGACTCAAATCAAGCTAATACAACATATCATCCCAAATTTGATGGTTAGTGTGAGAGGATTATTCAAACTATGGAAGATTTGTTAAGGGCTTGCATTCTTGACTAGGGAGGTGACTGGGAGAAACATTTAGCTTTGGCTGAATTCACCTACAATAACTCTTACCAAGCCAGTATAGGGATGGCACCATTTGAATCCTATATGGTAGGTCCTGCGGATCTCCATCGTGCTGGCTGGAGTCTATCGAAGCAATTATAGTTGGCCAAGAGATGGTGAGGGAGGCCACTAAAAAGGTAGAACTCATTTAGCAAAGGCTTAAGGCAGCTCAGGATCGACAAAAGAGTTATGCTAATACTCGAAGGAGGGATGTGGAGTTCCAAGTTGGGGAGTTTGTGTACCAAAAAACATCTCCTAGTGTAACGACCCGCCATTTTTCACGATATTGTGGGCCTAACTAGCTAGGTGTTACTCAAAAGTAAAGTAATTATGTCAAACTTTTTTCCAAATAATAACATATATAAAGATCGCACAGTCTTGGACCGTTTCCCAGCAGCCACACTTATTTTTCAATTTCAAGTGCGATGGAGGAATCGCTGTGCCTCACTCACCCCGGCTGGGGTGTGTGAGGCACTGGCAGTAGAATTGGTAATGAGTGCTTCCCCACAAACGGGGCATAGCAATCACCTGAGTGCAGTGATAGCCGCCCCATAAAAAGGCTACGGCCGGGGTGTGCAAGGCATTGGCACTGGAGTGCAGTGATAGCCTCCCATAAAAAGGCTACGGCCGGGGTGTGCGAGGCACTGGCACTAGAAGTCCCCACAAACGGGGCATAGCAATCACCCGAGTGCAGTGATAGGTAGCCCACAAAAGGCTATGGCCGGGGTGTGCGAGGCACTGGCACTGGAGACGGTAGTGGTAGCCTCCCCCACAAAAAGGCTACGGCCGGGGTGTGCGGATCACAGCGGATACCTCCTCCGCATTATTTTGGAGTATAGCGGAATCGCTCCACTGCATATTAAAATAAACATAAGGAAATAGTGGAATGTACTTGTTTTGTTTTATCTATTATACTACTTAGTGTTGTAATCACTAACCCGGAATTGCCTCCGCAGGTGTGCAGATACGAGGTTAGGTGATTGACATCCAGAGTATGGAGCAAAATAAATATGAGAACTCCTTTTTTTATTTAATTGAGAAATAAGTGTGGCTGCTGGGAAACGGTCCAAGACTGTGGGATCTTTATATATGTTATTATTTAGAAAAAAATGTTTGACATAATTACTCTACTTTTGAGTAACACCTAGCCGGTTAGGCCCATAATATCATGAAAAATGACTGGTCGTTACAGGTGTTATCAGAGCCGACCTAGTTCCGTGTTAGATGGTGGGCTGGATTAGAAACGTTGGCTAGGCTGCCGGTCACGGGCCAGGAAAGGTCGTGGGCTGGGGCTAGCAACGGGCCAAGAATAGGCATTTCGGGGACGAAATTCCCTAAGGTGGGTGGATTGTGAGATCCCTCAACTTAGTCCCACATCTAATACCTACTGGGAGAAGATCCTGTTTATAAGTGGGAATGGACTAGAGATCTTTAACTCCGGGGTACCCATTTTAAAGAAATGACTTAGCCCATTACGTTGCACTTTGGGCTGGGTCGTTACAAATGGTATCAGAGCTGACCTGGTTCCGTGTTAGATGGCGGGCTGGATTAGAAACGTTGGCTAGGCTGCCGGTCACGGGCCAGAAGGTCGTGGGCTGGGGCTAGCAACGGGCCAAGAATAGGCATTTCGGGGACGAAATTCCCTAAGGTGGGTGGATTGTGAGATCCCTCAACTTAGTCCCACATCTAATACCTACTGGGAGAAGATCCTGTTTATAAGTGGGAATGGACTAGAGATCTTTAACTTCCGGGGTACCCATTTTAAAATGACTCAGCCCATTACGTTGCACTTTGGGCTGGGTCGTTACACCTACGAAGGGGGGATCAAATTTAGAACATCAGGGAAGTTCAAGCCGAGATTCATACTGACCGTTTCCAATCCTAGATCGAGTTGGAAAATGTGCATATAGACTAACATTACCACCAAGCCTAGCTAGTGTACACAATGTTTTCTATGTGTCAATGCTAAAGTAATATGTACGAGATGAAGGTCATGTAATTACAAATTTTGAAGACTTAGAAATACAATCAGATTTAACATACGAGGAAAAGCCAATTCGCATCCTGGCAAGAGAAATAAAGACACTTAGGGACATGGAAATTCCTTTGGTAAAGTATTGTGGAAAAATCAGGGGTCAGAGGAAGCTACATGGGAGACTGAACAAGAAATGACAAGGAAATACCCTAGCCTATTTGTGGCATAAGATTCTTATTATTGTAATAGCAAGAACCGATACTGTAGCATGAACCAATGCTAAAGAAATAAAATTAATTATGATTGTCCTCTTGCCGTTATAACATTTCGGGGACGAAATATTTCTAAGTTGGGGAGATTGTAAAGACTGTTAAAAATAATAATAATAATAATAATAATAATAATAATAATATATTTGACGCGGTCCAGGGAAGGACCGAATGTTGGAGAATTAGTATTATTAATTATATTATATTCTCTACCCGGTTAATTCTACCCGGTTATATTTTATTATTGCAGCGGTTTACCCGGTTAAATAAAATATAGATGTGGGGTGTATTCACACATACTCTAAGCAGTCATTCTCATTTTATATTGTGTGAAGGGGCGTCATTTTCACCTTATTCTCTCATTTCCTTCTCCTCTTCCGAAGCCGGCTTCTTCCTTGCTTGAGTATTCTTCCTATCTCCCTATTCTTATTTTCATGCATGCATGTTTTAATTTGATAATAAGCTTGATAATTGTGAGGATTAAAGTTTAAAATCAACAAGAACGAAACTAAACTAAACTGGGAAATGGCCAACGAGTTCTCAAGGTTGGCAAGATAGGAAGTCACGGGCAAGCTTCGTTGGGAATCAGCGGCGACGGTCAGTTCCGATGTTGGAAGAATGATCTTGCTACTCTTTGTTGATCAGTGATGGCTGTTCTCACATGTGTGGATGACGACATGGGGTAGTGAATGGCAATAATAGAGGTGACGGCGGAAAAAATAGGCGATGGCGATGGGTGAAGAAATCCGGCCGATTCTGGGTGGCGATGGGTTCCAATCTGGCCGGGGAAAGGTTCATAGGGGTCAAGAGGTGTTGAGGCGACCACCCAATTGTGCGCTGGGTGTGGTACCGACATCGCCGAGCGTGCTGGAATGCGGCCGGGCGTCGACCAGGGGTCGACGACCTAGCTGACGACAGCTGGCCAGGGCTGGGCGGCGACGATTGATAGCAGCCGGAGGCATGCCGGTGCAGGGAGGCGGCTGGAGTCGGGGACAGAGGACGCGTCAGGGAAGAAGAAGAAGAATGAGTGGCAAACTTGTAAATAAGGATTGACTCAACACCGACTCAAGTTAAAAATAATACTAATGGGTTATGGGTTATGCGTTAAAGTAAATCTTTAAAAATAAATTATTTTAATAGGTTATGGGTTAAAGTTGCTAAACTAATTAATTATTGTACGAAATCAACATGGAAATAAGTAATAAAAATACAATAATGGTAAACGGTCGATAATTAATCGGTGTACTACAAGGGATTAATAAATTAAATCGGATGGTTATAAATAATTAATGAAACAAAGATTTCACCTTTAGCATACTAAATTTAATACTAAGTAAATTAAATGATTACTTTAGAACGAGTTAATAAGGTAGAAAATGGGTTATTAAACTATATTCTACTCACAAAGAACCTAAATAGCATAATGAAAATAAATAAGGTTTGAACCTTACATTCAGTTGAATAATTTAAAATAATTAGTATTATCTTTATATTAGGATAATACAAATTATTTTTAAATAATTTAATTGAATAATTTAATTAATTAAATTGTTGTGAATAATGATAACAATTAAAAATTATAACATTACACTAAATCATCAAGATCAGGTTTAAGTAAGTATCATCTCAAAGGAAAATATATTAATAATACTAGTTAAATATTTGTTTATAAGTTAATAATTAATTTATAATTTGTTAAGTGTTAATTATGATTTAGATAATTAATTTAAAATGTAAAATAGGACTTAAATGGTTATATCACATGAATAATTTAATATTTAATGTTGTTCAATTTTAATAGTGATATATATATACTAGTCATTTAGTTGCATGCACTACTTGAATAAAATTATACTTATGTATAATTTTATGTTCTTGTTCAAATTAGACTCGATTGGTCACAGAGCTGAGTTCACTTAAAAACTATATATGTCCGTATAATTATTTGAAATGTTGTATTTTCCCTTGTGTGTAGCCCTGCTCGGCTTGAACCTAGATTCGACCACCATGACCAAGTCCAACCGAGGTCGAGGAATTGACTTAGTCCGACACTGGGGCACACCCTTAAAATTACTATGTGGGAGTCTAGGTCGACTTGAGTATCTGACCACCATGCACCAGAATGCAATTGGGGTTGACTCAATTTGGCACAAGGCAGCACCCCCTGAAGGATTGAACACCTGCCCCCATACCGAAAGAGGTGACAGGGCGCAATGGCACAAAATGGCTCATTATGTACTTGTGATACCGAGAGGGTTAGTCAATGACAAATATCGGTAACTACAGGCCGTAGGCCACGTAGCATGTGTGCGCATGCATGGGATGGTAGCTGGATGGGGTGGCCACCCCTCCCAGCATATAACGAGCTCAGCATAGGCTCTTAACAACTAAAAAACTCTTGAAACGATAATAGGGATTTTATTGACTTGTTTCATTTAATTATGCGGCTTAGTTGTTTTATCACTAACGCGGAATTGCCTCCACAGGTGAGCAGCTTTGGACTGAAGAATAGAAGTGTGGTTGGTGGTTCTTTTACCAACCTAGGTATGGTGAATCGATAATAAATTGGACTTCCTTTTTACCCTCTTGTGTTATAATTGTGGCTATGGGAAATGGTCCGAGACTGTGGGACGGTTATTTTATATATTGTCATATGCTATCAGAACATGTTTTATTTTTATGATTTATAAATTCTAGACTTATTTGCAGTATTACAATTCATGTTCTAGAATGTTATGTTTACAACAAATTATATTTTTAAGTAACACCCGGTTTCGGTTTTGGCGGGTCGTTACATTCCCCATGCCGAAAGGGGTGACAGGGTGCAGCGGCGCAAGACAGCTCATTCTGCACTTGTGATATCAAGAGGGTGAGTCAATGGCAAATATCGGTAACTACAAGCCGAGGGCCACGTAGTGTGTGTGTGTACGTACATGGGATTGTAGCTAGATGGGCGGCCCCCCTCCTAGCATATTAAGAGCTCGACATATGCTCATATTAACTAAAAGATGTAATTCGTATGTTGTGGATTATATTAATTATTTCTTGTAAGTATGCAACTTAGTGTTTTTATCACTAACGGGGAATTGTCGCCGCAGGTATGAGCATGGAAGGATGGGTAGAGTCGGGATAGCTAGTGGACTCTATTATTGGACTATTCTTTCTTGAGATTATTTGCATGGCAGTGGGATTTAGTTCGGTTCATGGGGCTTAAATTATTCCAAACATTTGTATATTAAATTTCTTGTTATGGATTTATTTAAAATCTTGAAAATTAATAGAAAATTAATTTATGAGACATTTAGTTTCATATAGTAACACTTGCTCGTTGCTTGGAACGGGCAGGTCATTCAAGGGCTTGTTGTGGCAAATGCCCTGAGCATGAGGCCAACTGCATGTGTAGCAAGATTGACAGCTATGGGTATTCGATATATGAGGACCAGAGAGAGGATGTGGTAGACTGATACTCTGTGGCAGTGTTGGCAAGGCTTACTATCAATCCGACCGTAGTAGGCAATATTAGGCAGGCACAGGTAGATGATCTGTTACCGAGCAGTGGTTTGTCAAGTGGACTTATTCTGATTTGGTTAGAGATGTAGATAGCCTATAAAGGATGAGCGGATTAATGTATGTTCCAAATGTGCCAGAAAATCTAGGATTGCGTGAGGACATCCTTCCCGAGGCCAATTACTTGAGGTTTACGTTGCATCGAGGCTTAGTGAAGATGTATTTGACTTATGCCTACCTTATTGGTGGTCAAGGCTGAAGAAAGACTCCTCAACACAATGTCACGATGTCTTGTCTGTCAGTCGGTCAACACCGAGTACCAGAGACTAGGAGTTTTTAGTCATTGCCACGACCAGAATGGAAGGGGAATTGCATTACATATGATTTTGTGACACATCTACCCCCTTCATGACGTCAGATAGATGCCATGTGGGTTATAGTCAATTGGTTGACGAAATCGGCACACTTAATCCCTATTCGTATGGCCTATTCAATATAGACATTGGCTAGTTTGTACAGTGACCAGATTGTCAAACTCCATGGAGATTCCCTAGGAGATTATATTAGATAGGGACTCTTGATTCATCTCTTCCTTCAAGAGATCTTTCCAAAGAGAATGTTATGAATACAAGGTTTAGCACAACCTATCACCCACAAATTAATGGCTAGTCTGAGGGGATGATTCAGATCTTAGAGGACTTGCTCCTATCATGTTTGATGGACTTTTGTGGATCTTGGGAGGAGCATCTACCCTTGGTGGAATTTGCATAAAACAATTATAGGCTAATATGAAGATGGCACCATTTAAGGCATTGTATTGCAAGCCCTCTAGAGCGTTGTCATGTTGGCTAGAGGGAGGTGAGCCTTTAATAGTTGGGCCAAAGTTGCTTTAGGACTCCCAGAGAATGATTGAGTTGCATAGGCAGAGACTATCAGCTGCTTAGGATAGGTAGAGGGTATACGCATATCAGCAGAATAGGGGCTTTAGCTTTGTCCCTGAGGACCTCGTCTTCCTAAAAATCTCTCCAACTAGAGGCGTGCACTTAGGAGGTGGGGCAAGTTGAGGCCAATGTATATTGGCCCCCTCGAGGTACTCAAACGAGTCGGCAAGGTAGCTTATGAGCTTGCGCTTCCATCTATCCTATCAGCCATCCATCTGGTGTTCCATGTTTTATGGTGAAGAGATACGTATTGGATAGATTTCACAGACTACGCCATGAAAACCTCGATGTTTGGCCTAACCTATCCTACTAGGAAGAGGCTGCATGAATTCTCGATTGATATGTAAAGAATCTCCAAAGGAAGAAAGTACCTCTTATGAAGGTGCTCTAGTCACAGAAGGGAGTTGAGGATGCTACTTGGGAGCATGAGGATGAGATATGGCAATAATTCCTCATATTCTTCCCTGTGGAGGACGTCAATACCTCCTTACTTATGTTTGTGTGCACTATTGTATGAGTGTTGTTTGTGTGATGTGCCATACTGTTGTGTGTCTATACCCACTTAGGCAAATTCCTAGATAGAATTTTCTTAAATGGGAAGAGGTTGTAAAACCTGAGGTCATTCGCGTGATGATTTTTTAGTCATTTTGATTTGGACTTGGATCTAGTTAATTATGTCTGGTCCTCGTTGAAATATGAATGGTCTCATACTTATATTTTTGTCGAATAGATTTAACTGAATATGCCAAATAGTGCCCACATAGGCTGAAATTTGAACCAGTGAACCCTAACACTATGGATTTGGTAAAAAAATACCAAGTGTTAGCCCATTCGTCAACATGGTAAACAAGGCCTACTAATTTGGGCTAAGGTGATGGGAACAATATTCCTCGGCCGTGTACCAATTTTCCTAAATCTCATTTATTGACTTGGGTAGACTCCAAATGGGCTCAGTAAAAGGGTAGGGTGAGCCAACACTATGAGCTTTAACCCAGTAAAAGATGAGGTCCAAAAGCCCATGTAATTAGGCCTAAAATGGGCTTGTGAATTGTAAGCATTAGCCAAGGCAATTCTGGAGCTCGGAAGACCTAATTGACTTGGGAATTTTCTATTAACTTATCAACACAACCAATGACTTAGAAAATTTATAGGGACCCTACTAAGACAAATCCTAAGCTCTAGTGAAATTTCATAAAATTTTACCACTTTTAATCAAATTTTGCAATTGGAGCTAGGGAATTAGGATTTCACTCTCATTCTTGTGCAATCCCAAAATTCGAACTATCCAACTGCCTAGATGAATTTTACTTAACCTCAAAATTTACAAGCTTACACGAGACAATTAGTGAGTCCACATAAAATTTTTCTTACAGATTTTGTAAAAATCTTTTACGGTCTCAAGTAAGAGTACAATTATAGAATATTGTCAAGCATACCACAAAAACAACATACATATACAACGGTTAGAAGCAGATAAACAATCATGTAAAAGCTGCCACTTCTCTCTAAGTTTGGCACCCCTACATGTTCCTACATATCATAACAGTTGAAATGTTGTGAAAAAAATTTCTAAATCTATCTTTTGTGAGTGCATCAAGCAAGAACTCATGCACATATATGATCTGTAGCCTGAAACATGCATTTTCTACTGAAACAATGCAAATGGATGAGCATGTCATACTAAAAAATGTATGACTATTTTTGTCAGCGTGTTAAAATGATGCTTTCAAGTCCTATGGACTTCTAACGATAGGTCAGTAGAACCTGACATGCAGGCAACCAGTGAGTCCAAATTGTGTTGTGGGTCCCACAGGGCCTTGGACTGACCTAAAAGGGTTTCGAAGACAGCAAACAATCTAGACTCAAGATAAAAAAGTTCCTAAACCTCACTAGAATTTACTTAAATAAAACTAAAAATACGAGTCAAGACATTGTAGTGTCCAACCAGGTAGCGCCAAGCACCGGGGAGACTAACATCGTGGCTCGCACAAACCATACAATACAGAATTGAAACTTAAGCTATCGGGCTAAAAGCCAAGGTTTTACAGATCGCCTACAGGGTGTGTGAATCTCAAAGTCCCAAAGTATTATGATGAGGATTTATGCTACACAAAACTTATTTGGTTGTGGCTATGTGTGACTGTTAGAGAAACCGTGACTGGAGGAGCTGTTCATACCTCGCGAACAATCTACGTAAAGACAGTGTTTCGGCACGATGCCTTGGCACGCGATGATGCTTTGTGTTTCAATTTATCTTTTGTGTGGTATATGGAACATGTAACAATGACCCATGTGTTTACATAACTATAAGACCATTTGCATCATATAAGAAGAAATATAGCCCAAATCGCTAGAACTAAGTATAAGAATTGTATCATGCAATAAGATACCTAATCCAAATCATTGGGGGTGTTGTCTTCGTGTAGCTTGGAGTGATCATTGCAAATTAAAGTCACCCTCTTAGTTGCAGGGGAGGTGCTGCCTCTTTTGTGGCTCAGAGTACTCATTCAAGAGCCCTTATGTTTAAGATCATTCCTATGTTAGTATAATCAGTATGCATTGTATTAAAATCCCATAAGGTGTTAATCTTAAGCCTCCACTAGGGTTTAGATCCGCTTTTATAAAGTTTGTTCAACAGTAGCCAATGAACAACTTTTCAAATTATAACATCAATATTTAGTTTGTTCCTCGGGCTGAATTGGGGTGTTACATCAAAAATCAACAATAGTTGAAGAAACTACTCCCAACACCAGGGCTACTCTTCAGTCCATTACACCTAGTTTGGAACCAACAGCAGAATCTACAAGTGCTACTCGACCACCTGAAAGTAGGTCCATAGAATAAGATGAACATGCCCAAACAAAGTCTGAGGGGAAAAGAAAAGAAATTGAGAAGTTGCACAAAAGTCACCCTCATTCACCAGGGAGACTAGATCTGTCAAGATGCAATTGAAGGAAGATCTACTCGCTGAGCTTTACCCATAAAGAGAACAGGAGTGGGCATGAACAATAAGAGTGACAGAAAGCAATCTGAGCTTGTGGGTGAAGAACAAGAAAAAAGTGCAAGAGCTAGAAAAAAATTGTGCCCATTTCCCCACTTTAAAGGACAGAGGTCAAGATGTGGGCAAATAAATAAAAGCCTAATTTTTCTACTCTCAAGAAGACAACAAAATTCTTTACATTCATGTTAGGGAAATCCAGAAAGTGGGTTATCATGGAAAGAACATTAAATTGGGTAGATGACCAAGGATAGGCTAAAATAGAGAATCTAATGTCAGCACATGCATTGTAAACATTCTGGGATGCTCCAGGTGAAGCAATCCTACCTCTCGTTAAGGAATTCTATGGAAACATAAAGGGAATGAAGTAAGGGAATGTCTTTGTCCGAGGTAACTGGATAGCACTTGACGAGGGAGTAATTTCTTCCACCATTGGATGCACTAAGCTGTATGAGGATGAATTTGTAAACACGTTGAATGAAGAAGTAAACATTGCTCGGTTGGAAGCAACATTGTGCAAAAGGGAGCAAGAATTGCACTAGAACAAAGGAACGAATAGCAGACTTCTAAACATCCATGCCAATGCTTTGTTGCCAAAGTACATGCCTTTGTTCAAATTAATTTTTGGTCGATTAATGCCAACTTCTCACACTTCACATGCCACAATGGAAAGGGACCAACTTTTGTATGCAATTGTGAAGAGATTGAAGAACAACTTCGGCCAACTAAAATAATGTGAAATATGCAAATATGTGAAACACAATTAAAATAAGCACACACAAAAAAGATAGGAAGAGAGAAGAAATGACGATTAATAAGAGATTCCTAACTAGTATTCCTCTTTTCAATCCCACAAAGTCCTTTGGTTGGGCAGGTCTTTTTAGTTTTACAATGGCAACCAACTTGTATAACTTATAAGCACTTGGACTCCTAATTCACAACCACCAAGTAATAAGGATCCTTATAATCTATAAGCCTTCCTTCTAAAGCATATGCCAAGCACCAAGGAATTTTGCAACCAACAAGCCCTCCTTTACGAGTACTACATGCCAAGGAATCTTGTAACCAACTCCAAACACACATGGGGCTATGCCAATTGAATGTAAGTCTAATACCCCGAATCCGGCTTGCTCGCAAACCGAACCGAACTATTATGGGTCCCGAGTGGATCTACTCTCGACGTCTCATGATGGAAGATATGGATCACTTTCCATAAATAAATGCACAAAATCGTAACATGCCATGACAGGACTACCAATTTATACAAAAAATAATTGCGATAAAATCAATAAAAATTCCCCAAATAAAACGCATAGAGCCTCCCCTAAAAGTACAATTAGAGGCCACTTTGTGAAATCAACCTGTGTAAATATACACATCTATAAAGACTGTGAAAATAAAAATTAAAAAAAGTAATATATTTGACGCAGTCCGGCAAGGACCGAACGTATTATATTCTCTACCTGGTTAATTCTACCCTGTTAATTATTATATTTTATTATTTACCCAGTTAGCCGGTTAAATGAAATATGGGTGTAGGGGTGTTTTCACATACCACTAGCCGTCATTTTCATTTTTATATTTTTGGAAGTGGACGTCATTTTTTGTATAAGGGCGTCTTCCTCACCTTAGCTGCCTAGTTTTCCTCTTCCTTACCGGTGCTTCTTCCTTCTTGGGTATCCTTCCTATCTCCCTTTTCTTAATTTTCTTGCATGACTTTTCTTTTTAATTGATAATAAGCTTGATAAATATGAGAAATTAAGTCTGAAATCAACAATAAAAAACTAAACTAATCTGAAACTTCGCCATGGCCGTCGAGTGTAAATTGTTAGCAAGATGGGCAACTGTAAACGAGTTTGCAAGGCTTCCCCTCACAACCCCAACGACCTCACTGGTTGCTAGGTTAAAGGGATGGCTCACCGTGTCCCTGGTTTCCAATGGGTGGTGAAAATCTCACCTGCAAATGGGCGGAGTTGCAAGGGCGACGAGGGTGGCGGCTTGTCTCTGCAACCAGCACTCATTTCTTCCTTCCAACTCGCCGCCGGCATATGTAATGGTGGTTTCAATCGGGAATCCATTGCAGCAGATGATAACCGTAGTCCTACCCCAGAATAGAACCCAATAGACGACCTTCTCTCTGAAATTCATGGCGGCGAAGGCTCAGACGTGGGAGAACAATCCTCTTCCCTGTGTCGTCCAAAGGTGGCCGAACTTCCCGTTTTGATGCCGGCCTGAGGTCGTGGAACATCTAAATTGGAGCAAGGTGCAAGAAAGGAGTGATCTTGAGGTTGGAGAAGAAGGGCGTGACCTGAGTTGTGCCAAAGACGAAGCTGGAAGAAGAGGAGGGCCAACGGGAAGAAGAAGAAGAAGAAGCCTTCGGTGGCAAACTTGTAAATATGGGTTGACTCGACACCGGCTCGAGTTAAAAATAATACTAGCTCGTAATAAATCTTTAAAAATCATTATTCTAATGGGTTATGGGTTAAATTTTCTAAACTAATTAATTATTGTACGAAATCACCATAATTAATAAAAATATAGTAATGATAAATGGTTAATAATTAATCGGCGTATTACAAGTGATTAAATTAAATCGGATAGTTATAAGTGATTAATAAAATAACGATTTCACCTTTACCATATTAAATTTAATACTAGGTAAATAAAGCGTTTATTTTAACAACAAGTTAGTAAGGTAGAAAATAGGTTATTAAAATATAATTGTGTAAAAATCACAAGCGACGAACCTAAATAACATAATGAAAATAAATAAAGTTCGAAACTTTGCTCCGTTGAATAATATAAAATAATTATATTAGGAATATTTTTTAATTAGGATAATACAAATCAATTTAATTAATTTAATCTAACAACTTCATTAATTAAATTACTATTAATAATGATAGAATCTAAAAATTATAACCGTAAACTAAATCATCAAGATCGTTGGTTAAGTAATTAGCATCTCAAAGGAAAATATACTAATAATAGTAATTAAATATTGTTTATAAGTTGATAATTATTTTATCATTTGTTAAGTGTGAATTATAATTTAGGTAATTAATTTAAAATGTACAATAGGATTTAAATAATTATGTCACAAGAATAAAATTTAATATTTAATATTGTTGAATTTTAATCATGATATCTATTAGTCATTTAGTTGCATGCATTTCTACTCGAATAAAATTATACTTGTGTATAATTTTATATTCTCGTGTAGATTAGGATCATTGGTCAGGGTTGCAGGTTCACCTACAAATTATCCAGGCCCATACAATTATTTAAAATGTTATATTTTCCCTTGTTGGAAGCCCTGGTCGGCCTGAGCCCAAATGTGACCACCATGCATTGGAACGCAATCAAGGTTAAGGAATTGACTCAGTTCGATACGGGGCTGCACCCTTAAAATTACTATGTGGGACTCTTTGTTGACTTGAGTATCTGATCACCATGCGCTAGAACACAACCGGGGTCGACTCATTCGGCACAAGGTAGCACCCCTGAAAGATTAAACACCTGCCCCCTGGCTAAAAGGGGTGACAAGGGACAATGGCACAAGACAACTCATTATGCACTTGTGATACCGGGAGGGTGAGTCAATTGCAAATATCGGTAACTACAGGCCATGGGCCACGTAGCGTGTGTGCGCATGCATGGGATGATAGCTTGACGGGGTGGCCACCCCTCCCAGCATATTACGACCTCGACATAGGCTCATAACAACTAAAAGACTATTGAAACGATAATAGGAATTTTATTGACTTATTTCATTTAATTATGCAGCTTAGTGGTTTGATCACTAACGTGGAATTGCCGCCGTAGGTGAGCAGCTTTGGACTGAAGAATAGAAATGTGGTTAGTGTTCTTTAACCAACCTAGGTAAGGTGAATCAATAATAAATTGGACTTCCTTTTTTTAACCTCTTGTGTTATAATTGTGTCTGTGGAAACGGTTCGAGACTGGCAGATGGTTATTTTATATATTGTCATATGCTATCAGAACATGTTTTATTTTCATGATTTATAAATTCTAAACTTATTTACAGTATTACAATTCATGGTTTGGAATATTATGTTTACAACAAATTATATTTTTAAGTAACACCCAGTCCATTTGGACAAGTCGTTACAGGTGGTATGAGAGCCTAGTTTCGCACAAGCTCACAAATTATGACTTAAGTACCTTGTTAAAAAGTCCAGTAACTATCTTTTTCCACTGTGTTGTGTTATTACTTAACATATTCATTCGCTAATAAACCTAAGTCATAACTGGAAAAGAACATATTAATGACCCATGATGGGAAAAATTTTTGACGTTTCAGATGGCAGGCACTCGTAGACAGTCAAACTGATATACTCAGTCGACTTTGAACACTGAGAATGTATTGGCCCAGATACTGACGGCCATACAGAGACTAGCACAAGCTTCAAAAAATACATATTCTATGGTTCAAAATATTGTTCAGCGGTTGCTAGGAATGGAGCCTCAAACTCAGCAGCAGTTCCCAAAATCACCCCAGATGGTTGTCAAGGAAGTGCTGTGAAGATCCAGAAAAATAATAATAATAATAATAACGTTCGACGCGGTGGGATCTAACGTGGGAAAATTTTAATTTTTTTTTCATTTAAATGGAAAAAATCGTTAGCTGGTTTAGTATGAATTACCCGGTTAATTGAAAAGTATTTTTTATCCGGCTAATTCTATTTGAATCGGTCGAGTCGACTACACTATTTATCCATTTAACCATTTAAGTTAACCATACCATGTACCCATTTAACAGGTTAAGTGAAATGGTTAAGGGAACCATGTCGATTACCCAATTACCCGGTTAAAGGAATTACGGTGAAGGGGTGCTTCCACATACCCTAGCCGTCATCTCTTTCGCTCGGGTAATTTTCTTTCCTTTCTTTTTCTTTTGTTGCATCCATACACATGTTTCATAAATCATTATCATGATAAACATAAGAATTAAATGAGAAATCAACAAGGGAAGAAGAAAACCAGGAGGATGTCCTGCTGTTTTCCAGCAGCAACCACGCCATGTTTCCTTCCATGGTGCGGGGTTGACGTGCTGGAGGTGGGAATTGCTCCCAACTGTGATGCTGGCTGGATGGAGTCACCTTGGAGGGCCAAAACAGACCGTCGAGGAGGCACGCAGGTCTGAAATCCGAGGGGAGAACAGGTCGGTGTTGGTGTGGTGGTGCAGCCATGCTGGTCGGGGGCGCCGCCATGGTGGTGCTAGAGGGTCGTCGTCATGGTGGTGCTAGAGGGTCATCGTCATGGTGGTGCAAGGGGAGCCGCCATGGGTTTGGTCGGGTGCTGTTTATGTGGCCGACTAGGGTAATCGCCATGGGTCATGGGCTGCTTATGTGACTGACATGGAGTCACCATGGTCAGGTCGGGGTTGCTGATTGGGTGGCCAGAATGGGGTCGCCAAGGACTAGTTGAGGGTTACCATGTGGTGGCCAAGTTGGAGACGCCATATCAACGAATGGAGGCCCCCATGTTACTGGTTGGTCCCCATGCATGGTGAAAATACAGACTTTCGCTGGTTGACTACAATAAAGCTGGGAGCTTTGGGGTCGTTAAATGAATTTTTAAAGTAGAATGGCAACTAGGTAAATATGGGAGAACTCGATGCGGTTGAGTTAGAATATAAGGTAAATACAAAAGAATTAAGTATGGGACATGTAAATAATTAAATTATCAACTAGTTATGGGGATTTGGATGGGGATAATTAATAATTAATTATCATTAGAATTACTGAAAATTTAATAAGTAATGAAGACTAACATGAACTAATTACATCATGTAAAAATTGATAGTATATTAGTCATGTAGTTGCATGTAGGTTCATGCAAATAAAATTATACTAATGTATAATTTTATGCCCTCATTCAGATTAGGGGTAGCGGATCACAGTCAAACGAAATCACAAGTTAGGAACGTATAATTGGTAGAACATCGTACTTTCCTTGTTGGTAGCCTAGGTCGGCCTGAGCCCAGATTCGACCACCATGCACCGAGTGCAACCGGGGTCAAAGAAATGACTCAATCCGATACGGGGTCATATTATGTGCCTAAATTGTGTAATGCATCGACATTGTTTTGGAGTAGTGATAGCCGCCCCACAAAAAGGCTACGGCCAGGGTGAGTGAGGCACAGCAATTCCTCCATCGTACTAGAGTGCAGTGATAGCCTCCACATAAAAAGGCTACGGCCGGGGTGTGTGAGGCACTGGTACTAGAATTGGTTGTGAGAGCTTCCCCACAAACGGGGCATAGCATGCACCTGAGTGCAGTGATAGCTTCCCCATAAAAAGGCTACGGTCGGTGTGTGCAAGGCACTGGCATTGGAGTGCAGTGTTAGCCTCCCAATAAAAAGGCTACGACCCGGGTGTATGAGGCACTGGCACTAGAATTGGTAGTGAGAGCGTCCCCACAAACGGGGCGTAGTATTCACCTGCGTGCAGTGATAGCTTCCCCATAAAAAGGCTACGTCCAGGGTGTACAAGGCACTGGCACTGGAGTGCACTGATAGCTTTCCCAAAAAAAGGCTATGGTCGGGGTGTACGAGGCACTGGCACTGGAGATGGTAGTGGTAGCCTCCCCACAAAAGGGCTACGGCCAGGGTGTGCAGATCATAGCGGATACCTCATCCGCATTGTTTGGGACTATACCGGAATCGCTCCACCGCATATTAAAATGAACATTGGGAAATAGTGGAATGTACTTGACTTGTTTTATCTATTATACTGCTTAGTGTTGTAATCACTAACATGGAATTGCATCCGCAGGTGTGTAGATACGAAATTAGGTAATTAACAACCAGAGCATGGAGTAAAATAAATATGGGGACTCCCTTTTTTCATTTAGTTGAGAAATAAGTGTGGCTACTGGGAAACGGTCCAAGACGGTGGGATCTTTATATATGTTTTTGTTAAAAATGCTAGACATATTTGCTAAATTGTGAGTAACACCTAGCCAGCTAGGCCCACAATGTAGTGAGAAATGGCGGGTCGTTACAGGTGGTATCAGAGCATGGTTTCACAAAAGCTCACATCTTATGACTCAAGTACCTTGTTGAAGAGTCCAATGCTTATCTTTCTCCAATGGGGTATGTCATTAGTGAATTAGTGGACTCACTAACAAACCAAAGTAATCATTGAAAAAAAAAATTTAATGAACCATAACGAAATAAATTTTAGATGGCAGGCACCTGAAGGAACTCGAGCCAAACTGCGCAGTCGGACATAAACGTAAAGAGTGTGTAAGGCCAAATTTTGACGGCCATATAGGGACTAACGCAGGCTTCAGATAATACCAGTTCTGTGGTTCAGAACATAGTGCAGCGATTACCGAGATGGGTAACAGGGAATGGAGCTCCTAATTCGGCTGCGATTCCTAGTAGCATCCCAAATGGGGATCAGGGAGCGCCCAAGAGCGGGTAGGGATAGCTCACCCAGGCGATTGAGGGGAACTTCCAAACCTAGTGCCACCGGTAGTCCAACAAGTGGTACTGCCAGTTCGGGATGACAGTGATCGATACACTGTAGAAAATTCTTGAAGAATGGAGATGAGGTATTCATTGGAGGGACTGATCCAATGAAGGCGGAGAGCTGGATGGACATTACTAAGAAAGCATTTAGAGCTCTCTCTGTGCCTCATCGCCATCATGTGAGGTTGGTGACATGCATGCTTCAGGAGGAAGCATCTTATTGGTGGAAGTCCATGGAGAAGACTGCGTTCCATCAACGAGAGATTTCGTCCATTCCTTGGGCAGAATTTGTAACAGCTTTCAATGGACAATATTTTCCTAAGTCTGTTGTCCATAAGAAAGCACTGGAATTTGCCACTCTAACTCGGAGGGATGATTCAGTCTGAGAGTATGCAAAAAAAAAATTTTTCAATTGGAGAGATTATCACCTGGGAGTCTGGCAACTGCCCGGGCCAGAGCAGACAAATTTTTCTGGGGGTTGTAGCCAGAATTGAGGGTAGGGTTGCTACGGCGCTAAGAGGCACTATAACTGAAGTGATTGAGGCAGCCACTACTCATGAGTTGGTGTACGACTATGTCTGTGCACAGAAACATGGGAAGGCGACTATGCAACATAAAAATGCCCACCAGGGTAGTAGCAAAAACCATTGTCCAGAACACCAGCAGTAGAACTATCAACGGAATGTCGATGGGAACCGCAAGAGGAAGTTTCAGGAGATTCCGTATCGACTATGTAAAAATTGCAACAAGATGCATTCACGGGCCATGCAGTGAGCCCCGTCGATGCTACAACTGCGAAAGGACAGGACACCTGCAAAACGAGTATCTTCAGCCCCTGAAGTAACAGCAGGAGCAACCTGAAAAGGAGAAGACACCAGCTCCTAATCGCTACCCAGCACCTGCAAAATCGATGGACAAAGGGAAGGCAAAATTTTTTGCAGTCAAAATCGAGGACGCTGAGGACGATGACAACACAGTTCGAGGTAAAATTCTCATTCAAAGTGTTAGTGTGGATGCTTTATTTAACTCGGGGTGTACACATTCATTCCCATCATCCCGATTAGTTAAGAGTTTGGGACTCCAAACGTCTACATTACCCAAGACTCATAGGGTCACTACTTCAACGGGAGATGGGGAAGTCACAACATTAGGAGTGACTAACCTATCCTTCGATATACAAGGGAAACCCTATGTATGGAATTTCCCTGTCAATGGGATAATAAGCTTTGATGTACTATTAGGAATGGACTGGTTGTCCACACACCAGGCTTTCCTCCACTGTAAAGGCCGAGGAGTGTTGATGAAACTTTGTAATAGTGAGATGGGGGTCATTTTCCAAGGGTCATGGAATGATCCATCCTCTTGTAATGTGTTCGTTAGTGAGGCAACTGAGTGGTTTGGTGAGGGTTGTAAAGCCTTTTCGGCAACTCTAGAGGAGTTTGAGTCCAAACCCAAAGAGTTGTCCATGATTCTAGTGGTAGCAGAATTTCTGGACATATTTCTAGGTGAACTTCCAGGGTTACCTCCTAAGCGGGCAGTGGACTTTGTCATTGACCTAGCACCTGGAGTATTACCAATTTCTAAAGCACCATACCGCATGGCTCCAGTGGAACTCAAGGTGTTAAAGAGTTAATTAGAAGAGCTGTTGCAGGCAGGCTTCATCCAACCAAGTACTTCACCGTGGGGAGCCCCCGTTCTATTTGTCAAGAAGAAGGATGGCTCACTTCGATTGTGTATTGACTATCGCCAGTGCAATCAAGTGACAGTCAAGAATCGGTACCCCATATAGAGGATTGATGATTTATTTGATCAGTTGAAAATAGCCGAAATATTCTCAAAAATAGACTTGCGGTCCTGATACCATCAACTGTGGGTGAAGGAATCTGACATATAGAAAACGGCTTTATGAACTGGATATGGACATTATGAGTTTCTGGTTATTTCTTTTGGTTTGACAAATGCACCAGCGGCCTTTATGTCACTTATGAACACGATGTTCCCCA